>WOFM01000395.1:848941-957936 GCA_011428145.1 Ericerus pela
TATCACAATTCAACAAGCAAGACTATCTGTTCACTAGAGACTTCTACAAGAGAGGTTCCAGGTACTTAGAAGTAGCTGACGAGGAACTGCATCTTATTCCACTGAATCGAGGGATTATATACTCGTTCAGGGTATGAAAACGTACGTGTCGGATAGATAGAGTGAGGTAGGGTGTTGTTATTATAGGGTTGTGCTGACTCGTCGAGTACTCGAGGGACAGGTACAACTAGGTCAGAAATATACAGAAGGTATATTTGTTTATATAAAATTACATACGAATAGTTTTGTGGTTGTTTATGAAGAGTTATAGGAAGGTAAATTTGTTGGTAAATATCTACATTTTTGGTATTCGAAAATGAGTGAACGAATATGTTCGTCATTTCTTAAAATAGACGAAAATATACGTTACAATAACAATTTTATTGTTATTTAATTTTTTGATCTATAAGGAGTTTTTCATGAAAAATTTTTTCTCCTATTTTTGTTTTTTATCGCACTATGTACTTTTTAATAACTATACATTGTTCAATCACTATATCTTATATATCATATAATACGCATTTCATATGTATTTCATATTTTCAACGTCGTAATTGAACAAGGAGGGAGTGTCGGTACATTATTTATATTGTTCAATCACTAGTTGGTAACACTGTATCGTCATTCTCCAGTTCCTATTCAGTTGCTTCGTCTATCTTTTCAGTTTGTGAGTTGTGTCTGTTCATGTGATTATCTCTCTCTTCATTAAATTCATTTATTAGTGCGGTACTTGTGTTTTTCTATTTTATTTATTCTCCGGTGATATAATTAATAATTGTCTACTTCATACTTCAACGGACTCCAAGCCCCCAGAGTCCAACAATATCACTCGCACTGTACACTACATTGTACATTCAGCATACAATGGAATTTTCTATATCAGACGCACTGTACACTGTAATGTCCGTGAACTTCAAGCTTTTATGGGACAAAAACAAAAACATGGATGGTTGAAACAAAGATGTAGTTATAATTTTCAGTCTTTTCCATACATGATAGTGGAAATGGAAGAATGAAATACCATTTTTTATCGCAAAAATAAGAAAATAAATTATCCCGTTTGAGAAATTAATAAATTTTGAAAACCCTGAAATTTATATTTTAAATAAGAAGTCTCCAAATGATTATAAGGGGGAGAAAAATAAAGGAAATGTAAGTAAGAGTTAGTACAATAGCATGACTGAAAAAAAAAAAATTCTAGGTTCATTCAAAAAATTACAAAAAATTCCTAAAAGTTGATGTACACTATAGTGTACAATGCGAAGTTTAGGGTTAAATTGCTGCCAAGCGCAGCAGAAACTCCGTTTGAAAAAGCAGGTTTTCGAAATTTATAAAACTAGTCACGAAAAGGTATTGAGATTATAATAAAATTGCAATAATTATATTAAATTTTGTAACTGTCGATGCAAAATTACGTAATTAAAAAAAATAATTATCTCTTTCAGAATCTAAACACAAATAATTTTTTTGGAAACACGTTTCAACCGATCTGGACCGGAATTGCTAGAATGTTAAAATAAAATATAGTTGATATATTTTGCAAATTTCTTAGTTATTGGATTAAAATCAAGCATTTTATAGACAAAATAATATCCAGAATGATATCAAAAATAGCTGCATAATAAGTACCATCCAGTCGATCCGCACAAAAATTAATAAAATGTTAGAATAGGTCACAATAAATATTTGTTCTAAATTACGTTCCTATTGGTCCAAAATTAGGGATTTTATAGTCAAAATAAAAAAAGTAGTGTGACAATTTATAAAAAGGTATAACAGAATTAAATAGATAGTTGTTTCAAATTTCGTAGATATTAGTCAAAAATTGAAAATTTTATAGTCAAAACAAAAACAAAAATAGCAATACCGGAAGTACCGTACCGCCGATCTGCAACAAAATCAACAGGTCAAGTTCTTAGCTTAGTACTAATGTTCTTACAAAATTTAATAACTATTATACGAGACTTGAAACCAGTACTTTGGCTTTTACGTGATTGTAGACCTACATAGGTATATATAATATAATATGTAGGTATGTGTAAATAATTATGTTCATAATATATGAATTTGAGTTTTGGTGCCAAAATTCTCATTAAGTTATGAAATAAAATAAGTAAATACCCCTACGTGGTTCCATGATCCCAAATTAATGAGTAGATTTTCAATAGAAAACCTACCTACTTAATAAATAAATCTCTCTCGGTTGGGTCAACGGAAGTAGAGGATTAAGAGAAAGAAATAGTATGGGATCCTTAACTGATGTGGTTGTATGCGTGCGCAAATCACACACCCACAACCACGGACACATTTATTTCTTCTTTCTTCTCTCCCAAATTCATACCAAAATTCACGCTGAAATTCAAATCATGATATGCACCAAATTTTATGCTAGCAGCTTTCTCATTTTTTTTTTTACTTTGGTAGGGAAAATAAAAATGTGTTCCACATTAACAAGTATAATCTGACTGATATACATTTATGTTCGTATCAAATTTTGTGACTATCAAACAAAAATTGTGACCTGCACTATGGTAAAAAGAAAATGGTTTCCACATTACCGAAGTATACCTGTGTATTATGAATTTCAGTTTTTGGTGCCACAATTTTTCTTTGGTTATGATTTATGAAAGGAAAAACATACAACCCCCACCTTCAGATTGTTTCATGGGATTAAAATTAATAAGTATATTTTCATAACAAATCTAGGTACTTAGAATTAATAACATCATACATCTTAATGAGAAAGTAGTTTATTAGCATGTCCCTCATAACACTTGATCTTATTCTTCTTTGGTTTCGACATTTTTCCTTTTTTTGCCCCTTTTTCCCAATCTTTCAGTGGATCAAGAACAGTAGCTTACCTCACCACAACTGCTTCCTTGAAACACACAATAAAAAACTAAAATTAAGCCATTTGGTACATTATAGAAAACAAAAGGCGTGAGTACAGGTTGTACTCATGAATGATTCATGTGTGAACATAATAATGGTGTGGTTGTGTGCATGAGAAATGCATTGCACACACACAACCACACACCTACACATCATGCAACACACACAAATGAGAGTTACGATTATAAGAGTTACAGTTATGCAAATTTGACAATCTTAATTCTCATTTAGCTCCTACTGTAGACGGATTACTGAGATATTTACACATCAAAAAGTCAATTGGAAAATTTGGTTTAAAGTATCAAGAAAAAACTGTCGCAAAACTCTATAGTTTTCAATATTGTGCCACCCTCACCATGCAGGTGACACCAATTTAAATCCCAAGCAAGCACCCTAACTATACTGAATATTGTGCACTGTGTAGATTATTTTTTAAGGATCATTTAGATAATGTATTTAAAGGTCGAGTAATGTTTCCAAGTAAGGGGAATATAATTTCTTGACCTAAATCTTACATATCATATAATATAATTATACTTAATGCTAAAGGCCTGTGTCTGTTTGTTTGTGTATCTGTGTACACACTTGTTTAAATTTAAAGCTATCTTTCAGGAAATAGACGTACAATTCTTATCCCCAGTTGGTTGTATTTGTGGTACAATAACTTGGATGACAGGTTGTCATATGTATGGGACAAGAGTTCAGATCCTATAATGGACAAATTTTCTTTCAATTGAAATAATATAGATGTTGGATATGTGTGGGTGTGTATGTTATGCACACAACACAACATAACAACAGAGGGTGGAGTGTGTTCTCCCTGAATACGTGTTAATGCGTGAACCTAGCTCAGTATGAAATTTGGCAGTACAGATGAAATGTAAAGCCATGAGCATAAAAAGGTAGGTAGTTTGTGGACTATAAGCCCACTGGCCCACTAGGTGATTGACTAGTGTGTAATACACTCATTTGCCAACAATCACCCATTGTCACAATAGGTATTTCAGGGGACAGGCGAGTGACAAAAGCACTCAGCCTTGATTTTAGATAATATAATTTACTTCTGGTATGGTATTTTGATTGCACCAATTTTGAATTTATAATTTTCATTTGTTTCTGTGACAATTTCTCCTTCATTCAAATATTCATCTCTAAGCCCACCATCTTTCCCATTGCACTAAGCTCCTTTTTGTTTCGGCTCTCGCCTATATCCCTTTCACTTCCTAATGGAGTATCTTGAGTTCTTCCAGCGCAAAACTGAACGAGGGCTCCCTGTCACCTGTTTTTTTTTTTTTGTGTTTAAAATTAATTTCCTGTTTCATCATTGACGTGTGATTCCAGAAATTTTACAAAAATAATACTTTCATAATGAAAATATCAATCATCTGTGCCGAAATTACGTCGCACACTGAACGTTTGCATTCGGCCCCAAGTGATAAATAAAAATCGCAATTTAACGACATCGCGCTGTGTATTCGGACGATTTACGATCTTCGGTGGTCCACACACACTTCGGGATGCGAACATTAAATTGTTTCGGTACACGTTTTACACGCGTAATTTTGGGTTTTCAACGGGTATGCAAAATATTAACGAAAATACGGACTCTTGTAAATTGTGGCGCGAAAGAAACCGCACATGCATTGCGACCATACCACATTCGTCAATGGTATGGCGCAGGATTTACTCTTCTGTTGTTGTATGTAGTTGTTGTTGTTGCTGCTGCGACTGTCGTCGTTCTCGTCCTCATCCTTATCCTTGGATAGCTTACGAATCCTGTATATATATATACCCTTATATACCTAGTATAATGATGGTGTTGGGTAAGTATATGTATATATATATATTTAATCGATAGCACCAGAATGGGCGAGTAGTTTGTCTCTCATACACCTCACGTCGTGTCCAACCCTGTAACTTACTCAAAACCATTTAGGGTTGCACACTACATTTAATTTTGGAATGGAATTCGTCGAAGCTTAGCGCGAAAAATTGGCGAAAATACTGAGAAAATGTCGAGCAAACGTTGAAGAAAGTAAATCCAAAAAAAAAAAAAAAAAAGAAAAAAAAAAGAGCCCTACCCCATTTTTTTTTTTTTCGATTTTATATACGCTCAAAATCCTTACTCTGCTGGCCCTTTTGAAAAAAAATGGGAGAAAGTTTTCATTTCTTAAATTAAACGTTTTTCGCTGTAGGTGTGCAATGGCAGGCGAAAGTATGGGGTTGAAGAATTTCTCTGAGAAATGAAACGTAGAGTGAGAACAAAAAAAAAAAAAGAAGTTAGTTAATAAGTGAGACGAAAATGAAGAGTTTGCAAAGACCAGATAGGGTAACCGGCTAAGAAGAAGTAAAAATAGTAAATACAAAGTAACGTGTCATATTAGTGGAAAACGAGCTCGGAAACCTAGCGAAGATAAAAAGCAGAATCCTTTTTTTCCTCTTCTTAAAACACCTTTACTAACCTTCAACTAAGTACCGTTATCTTTTACTGCTGTGTAATACGATGGTACTTTACTGTATTCTACCGCCATAGCTCTAATATTTCTATTTATCCGAGTCGAGCTCAGAACGTATAGGTGCAGCCACAGCTATTCTTTGTCATATCACTGTTTGGTGATGTTTATTGTGTGGAAATTTCAACAATAGAATGCAGTACCATATGAAGCACAGCACGACTTTTGTCGACTAAGCAGTCGGGCACTCGCGCATCTACAGATCTAATCAATGTCTTCGAAGTTTTTACCAAAACGATCGTATGATTTCCGAGAAAGGTGCAAAATAAAAGGGTTACTCATTTCATCGCTCTACATATTATAGCAGTCGTATTCGCGGTATCTTTCACTTTTTACTCGTATAATTAGGCACACTCTATCTTCGTTCATTTTTTGGTTGACGATTCTGGCTGAAATTAGAGTTTTTAGCGCTAAACGCAGTTCCATCACTCTTTGGCTGGAGATGATCTTTCAGCAATATTACAAGTAGATACTTAGATAGGTAGGTCTACGTGTTTGCCGGCGGAATAATTTGGCATTTTTTCTCATGCGGAACGTAATAATTTTGCGTTTCTCGTATTGTATACGTTTACTGACGAATTTTCAGCAAATATGTCAACATGGGATCAATATTTTTCTGTTTTCGGTACACTTTTCAACCGACCTATAAAAAAAAAAACAAAAAAAAAACAAAAGAGACATCTATATATGTATATTTATTTTAATGTTTGTACTTGCACTGATTACTCAACAACCGACTGTACCAATTTTGAAGATTCAATATTCATTCGAAAGAAAATAGTCTTTAGGTAGTCCCACTATATTTTGTTTGGATTGGATCGATACCGAACTCGTATCGGATCCGTTCTGTATAAATATATGTACGCTGATTACTCAGCAACAGCTATATATCGATTCTGATGTTCAGAATTAGTTTGAAACAGAATAGTCCTGAGGGGGCTCTGTGGGGATTAGTCACTACTCGTATGAGGATATAGGCTTGGCCTATCGATGACAGTCGTCACCTTTGGTGACAAATACTTGTGCATTGCACGCTAAACAAAAATGTACGTTTGTTTGTTTGTACTTGTCTATCTTTGTAAGTAGACAAGTTACAAATCTCAGTCTGTGACAAATTGAGAGATAACTATCTCCACAATGTCACAAACCAATACATAGATGAATTCTCCATACTTTACCATAGCTATAGCAACCGTAAAGTACGATGAATAATTTACACGTTAGCCTATTTAATTAGTACATAGGTGTGTATGTGTGCGTGTACAGAGCCATGTATATAAGACCAGAAAATCTTAGGCTAAATTGCCATTGTTTCAAGGTCTTGGCTCCCTCATACCTTTTTGGTATTTTGGCTATAAACATGTAAATTGTTCTGTTGAACACCTTCTGTTGTTGGTTTACTTTCCACAACATAAGGTATTCCACAGTCTCCATTATAATAGATTTTAAATTCAAAATTCAACTGGAAATTTCTCTGAAAATTATTATATTTTTGGAGTTTTGTTGTTGCTGATTACAAATCCACTGTCAGATTTTAAAAATTCAATATCACAGATACAATATGGTGGATCTGAAATTCTGAATTTAGCTAATCTGTGTGAAACTCATTTCGTAGGCATTTTAATGTATTCTGTAATGGACTCCTTTTCATTGTCATGATTATTAGTTAGAAAATTAAAACTAAAAATTGAAAAAAAAATAACCTAATATATTATTTTCCATTTTAGTCATTTTTTAGTTTTTCTCTGTCTTTTTATTTCATTATATTTTTTTAAATCAGTTTTTTTTATTCTTAAGCTTAGTTATCCCGGCTCACTGACTGTAAAAACATAAGAGATAATTAAATGTCAAGCACTCTTGAGACAAAAATAATTCTTTAAGAAATATACCATGAAGGGGGATCTCATCATGATACTTCGGTTCTTCATGTCTACTAACGTCCATTTATATGGTTATCAAAATGTATAAATACCTTGCGAGATTTTAGAAGCATCATTTTGTATTCAATTTTATAACAAAATCAGCGAAAATCTGCTGAACATCTGGCGAATTTCACTGCACACTCTTTAAGAAACACTGAATTGGAGTAAGAAACGGCAGTCGTTTATAAAATTCACTTCAACTCTCTCTTGCTTTGTCCCTTCTATCGTAGAGTTTTATTAAAATTCTTCGATCTGAGCAGGCCTACCTACTTATTTTGAGTGAAAATTTTTTCATATTAGAGAGAATAAAATTCTCGAATTACATTTCGTTTATTTGAAATCATGCTGAAACGAACGATACACATGAGACAGTGAAAATAAGTTATCCTTAGTTAGAAAAAAGGGAGAATGAAATTAGAAATTTGAAGAAAGTAGGATGAAATCATGCTTTCAAGAAGTATCCTTCTGCATACCAAACCAGATTAAGTACTTTGGGTAGGACTACGATCGATGACGAGAAAATTTCGACACAAATTTTTTTCAGTTTTATGCAAACATAAATTAATTTTTCGGATAGATAATACTGAACAACCATTTTGTAGTCTTACTAGTACCCAGTTATTTTATCACTTATTACCTATATGCGCAAGGGTCGTTCAATAAAGAATATGAATTTTGGTTGTTGCATAATGCCAATATTGGCCGAATGTAAGAATGGTACTAAAGTAGTTCTAATGTTTTTTCCATTGTGAAATTATGTCGAAGCATACTTAAGCACAATTAATATTTATAATTATAGATACAACTTTGTTAAGGTATGTAATTATTGAGTCATTATTTATACTTAAATATCGACAGGCTACTTTGTCGCCGTTCATTATTGTCTGCTTTTTTTTATTTATTAACTTCAGTATGTATTCTCATTTATGGAAAAATGATCGGATATGAATACATCTCTTCAGAATTGAAAAATGCATGATACAAATACATATTTTACCAATCTGAAATGCATACAATGACTAAATAAATGTAAAATAGTTATTTGTGGTAGAAGTGTGTAAATTAGGTGATTTTGACACCAGTAACAATAACCTACGTCACACGAGTGTCACATGCTATTTTTTGCAACTCCCACCAAAAAAATTTTCAATACAAAATTTTTTTTTAATACGAAATTTTTTTGGAAAATCTATTTAAACAATGCAAAAACGGTAAATTTTCCTTTAGTTTGCGTTTTTTCATTCGTTTATTTTGATGTAGCTAAAGATGAATAAAAACTTTGATAAAATTAAGATTCTAGTAAATTTTTTCTTCTTTCCAGAAGTATAAACTACAGCTATCTAGCTTAAATAGCGACTGAGGAATTATTGATTGAAAGAGAAGAGGTTCCTATACATTCCAAAAACGGCAAATTTTCTATTAATTTGAGTTTTTTTTCGCTCATTTATTCTCACGCAACTGAAGATGTTAAAATATGAACTTAAAACAAAATTCGAAAAAATTTTCTCTTATTTTCAAAATTGCTATTTTCAACCTCTCTAGCTTGAATAGTGGTTGAGAAATCATTGAGTGAATGAGGAGAAGTTTCTAGATTCCAAAAACTGGCCGATTTTATATTAATTAGCGTTTTTTTTTTGTTCGTTTATTTTCAAATAACTAAAGATAATTAAAAATTTACATGGAAATTTTGAAAATTTTATCTTCTTTCCAGCAACACCAACCGCAATTCTATAACTTGAATAGAGGCTTAGTAACCATCATATAAAATAAGAGAGACTTGTTTCAATGTTGTGTTCAATTGAAGTGGCAACTTGACTTACAGTTTTTCACGAAATTTGAATGTCATGCGGAAATTTCAGAATGTTGGTTAAGACATACTGGAGAGTTGTTGCAAAAACTAGTGTGTGATACACGTGCAAAGCAGGTTATTGATACTCGGATGATTTACAGCCCTCGCCTTTGACTCATGCTGCAAAATTCACACTCGTAACAAAATCACCAACTTTTTGCACTTGTTTCACGAATAACTAATTCCCTATTCATGAGTGAGTATTCAACACTCATCAAACGTAGTTCCACACCTATAATTTCACTATTCTATAAATACAATAGTTGTTTCAGTAGATATCTAATATTTTTTAGAAATTTGGTGGCAATTTCATGGGCTGATAGATCAGCATAATGATAATAATTACCCAATTACCTATGATTATTAAGGATGAATCAGTAAATTACCCTTAACTTAATCATGAATCATCCGATACCCAACCATAACTTTCAACTAATTTTCAGATATTTTTCGCTGAAAAAAGTAGGCTTCCTACTACGAGGAGAAATCAATACATAAACCGAGAATGATCCACAAACCTACGTTTGCGCTTGTTTACTGCCTCCTACGTTTTTTTCACTTCAAATTTTAGGTAAAATCTTTTACACCATTATGTGAGCCTCGACTTATTTCTAACTGGATACGTCACATCCTTTTTAAATGGCTTCTTTTCGTTCCTAATCCTTTCGTTTTGTAATACACTCATTCGGACTTGAAAATTACTTTTCTCTTTTTTTTTTTATTTTACTATTCTTTTCATGTTTTAAAAGTGAAAAAAAAATTATACCTATAGTACATTCAGCCTATTACGTGTGATATGAGTTCAAACTCTTCGGATGTTTCAAATTAAAGGATGAAATGAACGGACCCTTCCAGAGCTGCTTGTTTGGCGATTTTCGTAATTAAAACGCAGCAAAGAGGGACGTGTTAAATTTGAAAGTAGTGTACCTAATTAGTATTGTGCTGAAAATTTTGAGTCTATTGATTCGAAACAAGTCGCCAATAAATTGCAGTAATATGGAAAAGCTTAGTTATTTATAGCTAAGCACAGTTGATTCCCAAATCGATGGTTAATATTTACCTAATTACCTAATTCCATTAATAAGCAGGCGATGATACTCAAGTTGCACCTCTTTCAATAGAAATCATCCCATTAATGTAACATGGTTATTTTAAATGTTGGACTCTGGGGGCTTGGAGTCCGCTGAAGTATGAGGTAGACGAACAATTAATTTAACACAGGAGAATAATTAAAAGAGAAAAACACAAGTACGGCACTAATAAAAGAATTTAATTGAGAGAGAGATAATCATATGTACGGACATAACTCACAAACTGAACAGATAGACGACGCAACTGAATAGGAACTGGAGAATGACGATACAGTGTTACCAACTAGTGATTGAACAATTAAATAATGTACCGACATTAAACAATGTAAGTACCTACATAAATTTAAAATTGTATATAAGTTATATTATAAAAATCAATCTAAATTTAAATATATGGAGGAATCACGATTAAAGGGCCTTACTGTTATTGTTTATGAGTTTACGAATATTCGTTGACAGAAAACCTATCCAGTGAAAATAAAAAAAGGATGATTCAAAGATGGAGAAATTTTAACTTGCAAAAACTGGTGGATAGATAACTTATCTTCCCTGAATATTTATCAATAACACTGGCATTGTGGGTTTGAGGTTCTAGCAAGAGATTTCCATATCAGTCCATGCAAAATAATAGAATACTTTGAAAAAGAACAGGCATTGGCTGACGCAGATTGGGCTAAGAAAGTTGCAAGTGAGAATTTTATCAAAAGAAGAAAATATCTACAATGTGATAGTCGCTTGAAAAATTTAGTTAGCAGATATGCAGGAATGGATTGAACTGAGTACTTACACAGTATAGTTCATATAGAATACCTTGTCGTGAGAGATATTCACACTAGAAGGTTTTCAACAGTATTTTGCGTGTTCTGTCACTTCATACAATTAAGTATGGGAGAGTCAAATCCTCGGCAAACACTGGCAATTTTTAGCCGGTTCTGAGAGTTTATATACAGAATTTGGCACACGTACACAGACACACATGCATACGTACATGTACGTAATTATGTCATGTGTTACGTCGTTTCTTGCCTCTGTCGAGGTGATGCGTTTGGTACTGGGCTGTGACATCACCGAGATTGTTATCTGGTAATTGATCTTGGCCCGTGCAATGTATCTTACCTGTACGTACGTACAGGTACAAACATACAAACGCACCAGTGTAAATTCGTTTAACGTCATAAAGACGATTATTGCCAGCCTTTGGGCAGCGACTGTCGTCGAGGGGTGCAAGCCCCTATTACCTCATACAAGTATTGTCCCCACAGCTACTCCCCCAAAGGCAGGAAGAGGTGTGGACATCATCTTGACGATGTCCGCAGCCGATGTCGTGTCCATCAGCAACTCATTTTTGATTTTTTTGATTTCCTTTTCCTGCTCCATCTGTTTCTTAGTCTTTACTGGCTGAGGTACAGGTGGAATGATGAATTGGAATTCTGGAGTCGAGAATGGCGTGTTAATTAGGGACGACATGATGCAAGGCAGGAAAGACAGAAAAAAATTTTGGAAGAAAAGAAAGAAAAAATAGAAGAAATTTCAGCGTGTTAAATTGTCAACAGCAGAAAGGTGAGTGAAAAAACGTTGCGAGAATATTTTCAATCTTAGCTTTATTCCAAGTCATCTCATTTCAGACATGTTTGGAGGGGATAGTGTATTAAATATTCTTTAGCTGAAAAGTTTTCCGGTCAAAATCTGTTAAGTAAAAGCAGAGTTAAGCGTGTTAACATTTTCGTACTTTTGAAATTTTGTATTTCACAAAGTAATGCACTCTTCGTTTGTGACGTCACGATCTATTAATTATTTTGTTATCGGAATATTTATCAATAGAAACAAGTTGCGATGTTTTCTTCCGTATCGCACGTGGGTTTGTTTATTTGTGTCGTATTTTATTTGCACGCATTTATTCTCTGCTTATCTGCGGAATTTCTTTTGTTATAAATATTCCCAGATTCTCGTGCGTATTTTTATGTGGGGTGCAGATTTCGTGACGGATATTAATTTTTGTGAATATTTTTAGTTTCTCCTTGCCAATCTCTCGGATTTTCGAGTTGGAATCTGGTTTTTTTGCTTTCTGCTGCCAAGGGGCCTGCCTCTTTTTCGTGGGCATAAGGGGGCCGATGGATCATAGTGTATTTTGACGATCTCATCACTAAACTTCACCGTTTTCTTTATTTTTGTTCTTTCTACTAATGATTTTTGTGATTTATCACCTTTTTCAACCAGTATGTCCTCAACTTTTTGTGGTTGTGTGGTATCGGACTGTGTGGTCTGTTTTTCTTCTTCTATTTTCCTGTCTGTCACCTTCCTTGTTGCTCTTTGGAGCATTTTTCTGTCGTCGTTTATAAGGTACGCGGGTTTCAATCTATCAATTGAAATCATTTTTTCTTCACCTGCGATTAGTATCACAAAATTCCTGTCATCTCGTGATACAACCTTATAAGGACTGGCGTATGGTTTCTCCAACGAAGATCTTATTTTTCGTCTCTGACAAACACATGAGAAGTTGTGGCCAAGTGTTTGGAGACATAAATCTTTGGTTGGCCATGACGAGCTGCCTGTTTCAAAAAGCTGTTAGCATCAGTCCGTATGTTTTGGACGAGCGTTTTGGGGCTAATTTCTTTCAAGTGGGTGAAAAAGTCCCCTGGTAGACGTAGCTTTTTGCCTAGTGCCAACTGCGGCGCAGAGTGACCTGTGTCCGTTTGAAGAGCAGATTGAAGGCCCAAGAGGATGGTTGGTAGTATGTCAACCCATCTCTTGGTGTCCCAAGCCATGATGGAGGCTTTCAAAGCTCTGTGCCATCATTCAACTTTGCCGTTTGCTTGAGGATGGTAAGTTGTGGTGTGATTGTGTTGTGCACCAAGCTTCTTAGACAGCTCTTGGAAGAGCGAGCTTTCGAATTGACAACCCTGGTCCATGATGATGACTTCAAATACGATGTAGCGGGCAATCCGGGTGTCGTATAATCTGGCAGCTACTGTCAGAGCTGTCATCTCATAGAGAGGAACAGCCTCTGGCCATCGAGTTGCTCTATCGATCATCGTCAACAGGTATCTGTGTCCTTGGAATGAGGGTAATGGACCCACCAAGTCTATGTGTATCGTTTTAAACCACTCCGTTTGTTTGAAAGATTAAAGAGGTGAACGAGTGTGTCTTCCTACTTTGGATTCTTGGCAATTCAGGCAACTGCGAGCCCATTTGTTGCAGTCGGATTTCATTCGCGGCCAAACAAATCTTGATGCTACTAATCCAGCAGTGCATTTTGGTCCAGGGTGCGATAGATTGTGCACACTACTGAAAGAGAATTTGCAGTACTTTGTCGGCAGGAATGGCCTATTCTTGCCTATACTAATGTCGCATGTTAGTAAAACATTAGTACCAGGGATTTTCCTTTGTCTCAATTTGATAGCCGTGTCATCGTTCGACAACAGTTCTTGCAATTCTGCATCCCTTGACTGTTCTTTAGCTATTTCAGCGTAAGGTAATTGAGACGGTGGTGAGATGGCTTCGATCCTACTAAGAGCATCAGCTGGAGTGTTGAGTTCTCCACTTATATACTGGATGTCCGTAGTCAGCTGTCCTATATAGTCCAATTGTCGAGCTCTTCTCGGGGAAGCTGGTTCTGTCTTTTGCGTGAAGGCATGTGTTAGGGGTTTATAATCTGTATACACAGTGAAACATCTACCCTCTAATTGGTGCCTGAAATGCTTCAACGCTGCAAATATTCCCAGTAACTCCCTGTCATATGTGCTGTAATTCTTTTCGGTTTTTGATAACTTTCTGGAGAAGAAAGCGAGCGGTAACTTCTTGTCATTGTCCTTTTGGTACAGTGTTGCACCAATAGCAAAGTTGGATGCATCAGTTGCAACACATAATGGCAGACTTTTTTCTGGGTGAGCGAGCAGAGTTGCATTTGCCAGTGTTTCTTTGATGTTTTCAAAGGCTTTTTCAGCTTCTTCTGTCCAATCGAGTTGAGTCATATCTTTCTTTTTATTTGTTTTAATCAATGCAAACAGCTTACTTTGTTCGGCTGCAGCATTTTTAATGCAACGTCTGTAGAAATTCACCATCCCCAAGAAGCGTCTGAGTTCTGCAACGTTTGAGGGTTTCGGGAATTTTAATATGGGCTCTACCTTGGTCTTCAGAGGGGAAATGCCTTCGGTCGAGACTTGATAGCCGAGAAAGTCAATTTTGGTTTGTTTGTATAAACTTTTTCCAACATTGATGGTAAGTCCAGCAGCGTGTATACGCTGTACGATGGTTCTTACATTCTTCTCGTGCTGTTGCTCACCGCCTTCTGAGCAAATGCATATGTCATCCAAATATGCATAAGCAAACGGCAAATCCATAAACAGTCCATTGATGAATCTCTGGAAATTTTGTGCAGAATTACGGAGTCCAAACGGCATTTGAAGGTATTCGAATAAACCAAAGGGGGTTATGACCACTGTCTTAGGAATGTCCTGTTCAGCCATTGGAATTTGGTGGAATGCCCAGTTGATGTCGATTTTTGTGAACATCGTTTTACCCTTCATATTCACATTGAAGTATATTATTTTTGGGACTGGATAGCGGTCAGGAACTGTTTTAGCATTTAAGGCTCTGTAGTCTCCAATGATTCGCCACTCTCCACTTGCTTTTTTGGTCATGTGGATCAGGGAACTCCATGAGCTATTCGAGGGGCGGCATATGCCTTCCCCTATTATGCGATCATAGTATTCCCGTGCTGCTTTGAGTTTATCAGGCAGTAGCCTGCGGGCTCTGGCATGGCAAGGCAGTCTTTTGTTTCTATATAGTTAATGGTGTCATGCTTATAGGTCAGATGCCTGCAAATCGATGGTTGAGTGACTCCAGGATAGTCTGACAGAATCCGTAGGAATTGTTCGTCGACTTTAGTGCAGCTGGATAGGTTGGTGTCCAGTTGGATCGCTAGCGTTTTGCCTTCCACTCATAGATCGGTATTATTGTCTATGATCTTTCCATTTTTGAGGTCAATGACCATGCCGTAGTGCGCGAGAAAATCTGCGCCCAGGATCGGAGTTGGAACATCCGCAATTGTGAAGGACCACATCATGTCTCTTCGCAAACCGATGCTAACTTTGCTGGATTCTATTCCTTAAGCTGGAAGATTTTGACCATTCACAGTTCGGAGGTAGTATTTCAGAGGAAATGCCTTTTGGTTTTCACTTACAGGCAAAATGCTCAAGTCAGCACCTGAGTCTATGAGGTAACGTCTCCTGTTTGTCCTGTCCTTGATGAACAGGCGGCAAGAATACTTTTTTGAGGGATCTTCAGCCGCATAGACAACCCCTCTTTCTAGTTTGATGGCTTACTGTACGTTTTTCCCCACCATTGGCATCTGTTTTTGCACTTGGTGGCCTCCGCGCCAAATCTATTATGGAAGAAGCAGGATTTATCATCCCAGTTTTGAGACCGGGGTTTGGGGGATGATGTTCTTCTAGGGGAAGTTGGAGTCTGACCCCTGGTAGAATTGCTCTTTCAGTCTCTAGACCTGGATTTTCTATCGTTATTTCTATTGTTGCTCCTGCTTTTCGAGCGGTTGTTACTTCTACCATTTCTTGGGCTATTGTTATTATTCTTCTTCTTTATTTCGCTAGTCAGCTGAGCTATCTGGGCTCTAAGCTGAGCTAGTTCTCCAGTCTCTGTTGATACTGCACAAATCGAGGATGCTTATCTCAAATGTTCCAGTGCACTATCGGAATTCTTTGCCAAAAAGTCTAAGTCCTCGGAATTGTTAATTACCGTGGTACCCACAGCTGCCAGACACTGTACAACATGTTGGGGCAGTTGCTTACAGAACTGGTTCCCAATGACCGACGGCGATACGATGTTATCGGCCTTCTGTCTTAATTTGGCCATGAAGATGGAGGGTTTATCATCTCCCATCTTCATTCCACCCATGACATCGTATATTATTTGGTTTTGGGTTTTACCAAACACATTTCAAATTTTCTTGCAGAACCAACTGTACTTGTCTGCTTCCACCAGAGGGCATTCTATGATATCCGGAATGCGGCCTATTATTTCTGTGGTCATGCCGCTGCAAGTGTGTGAGTATTTCTGGTCATTTTGCAAGTTTTCTGTTTTAAAACGACCTTTGAGGAGAGTCAACCAGAGTTCTACCTCATTTGGCAAAAATTCCGGAATCTCAATCCTCCACCTTTGGATCGCAGGGTTCTGCAGAGTCTGCATCTGCAACAGCTGTAGTAGCTGTGCAAGTAATTTGGGGGTCAGCTGTGGCTGACCACTTCCACCTGTTCCAGTCTGATTCAATGTTGGGTATGTCGTATTTCCGTTAGGCATTGTAATCTGCTGCTTCTCCATTGAGTCGTTTTTGGCAAAGGTTCCACCAGACTCTGTTGGTTGTCGGTCTGGGGTCAAAGGGTTGGAGTCTTGGCTCAATAGACAACTGCTTCTGATGGTGCAAGCTGTTGTCTCGTTTGGGTTGACTACAGCTCCCAAACGCAAGGCTTCTGGCCTCCGGATTCATTTTTCTTTTTTCGAAGTCTCAAAGACTTCAGAGTCTCTGGTTAAAGCTGGAGGAGTTGGCGGATGAGGGCAACTTTGTTCCTCCAGGTCTACTTCTCTTGGTTCAGTTCTGGCAAATATATTTGGAAGGGGGGTTTAATTTCCCCCTTTTAAAGTCAGACCTCTGCTTCGACAGCCAAAGGTGTCTAGGTCTGTGAAAAATTATTTGTATCACAAGCGAGTAACTCGCCAGCACACTGCGCCTTGTTTTAGAATTAGCGCAACGAGCCTAGACACCCACGACAAAGCCAAAAAATCACGTCGGGGTCACCACTGTGGAATACCTTGTTGTGAGAGATATTCACACTAGAAGGTTTTCAACAGTATTTTGCGTGTTCTGCCACTTCATACAATTAAGTATGGGAGAGCCAAATCCTCAACAAACACTGGCGATTTTTGAGCCAGTTCTGAGAGTTTATATACAGAATTTGGCACACTCACACAGACACACATGCATACATACATGTACGTAATTATGTCATGCGTTACATTGTTTCTTGCCTCTGTCGAGGTGATAAGAAACAACTCAGCGCATTTTGTACTGGGCTGTGACATCACCGAGATTGTTATCTGGTAATTGATCTCAGCCCGTGCAATGTATCTTACCTGTACGTACGTACAGGTACAAACATACAAACGCACCAGTGTAAATTTGTTTAACGTCATAAAGACAATTATTGCCAGCCTTTGGGTGGCAACTGTCGTCGAGGGGTGCGAGCCCCTATTACCTCATACGAGTTTTGTCCCCACAGTTCATAATCATTATTAATATAATTTTGTAGGGCGCAGCAGGTAGCGCATGTGCACATCTACACATAGAGCTCGTTGCATGTGTGTGCCTAGCTCAGTAATAAAATTAGATTGGTAGTAGCGAGCTACCAACCCGTGATCCAAAAGTGTGTTCACCCTACATAATGTCGGGATGGGCCACACAACCAACCAGCGAGTACGGAAGCACACTCATTACCACTCGTAGGAAGTCGCCACAATAATTAACACACAATTTTATTTTATTACACTTATATAATTATTTTGTTTTTATATATTTCAAGACTTAATTCTAAATGTGTGATGGATGGTAAATTTTCAAATTTTAATGCGATAAATTTTAATGTGTTAACTTTTCTGGTGATAAATTTTCTAACCACCAATAATCGTGTCATGATTGTTTATAATCTGATTCCATCATTTGTTGTTTTAAACAAAAATAATTTGTACCCCATAATTGTACAGGATTGAAAATACTTGGAAATAGAAGCCAACTGTTAAAATTATCTGTTGATATTGATCATAAATTTCAAAATATAAATTAGTATTTTATTCAGAAATTATGAAAAATTCCAAAAAATTTAAGTATAGGCACATCAATATGAATCAAAAAGACAGGGAAACTCATTTTTGGAGTCTACTTACAACTTTTTTTGTATATTGGTACAACTGTCTTACTAACTATCCTCAATTTTTTCCAGCAAACTGTATTAATAGTTTAAGAGAAACAACGATACCCCATATTTGGTATATACACCATAATTGGTACGTTTATCCTATGGGTAACTGTTGGGAATATCAATTGTCTGAGAATATCATTTGGCTACTCTCCCGTTCTACATTCATCTACGACATATTCCATTATATTGATTCTTGGTGTGAATTCACTTGGTATTATGTGTTCTCCTTGTAAACACTATTATAGAGTAAACACTCTTCATTATATATTTCTCAATACATCATTATAAATCACCCACCACCAAATTTCTACCATCAACAATGGACATTAGCCTCTGATGTCCGATAGAAACTTATCTAGGTACTTAGTAATAAGTCATGATTAAATGACGCGAGGTCAACGTAATATTTACCATTCTTTCAGCTTAACTCTTTCATTTCAAACGATGAAAAAGAAAGAAACTATAGCTCACCATATTTATACATTCATCGTTTTAAAGGAACAATAAAAACCGGGACTCTCTCAAGTTATAAATTATTAAAATCCCTTTTCTCTTCAACATTTAGGTACTGGTTTTTAATGATTGCATTCTTATATATATATTTTTTTTTTAATTTGAACGAGTCAGTGAAAATTTTATTCCACCTTTTTCTTATTAGCAGTTTATTTGTTTTCTTATTTTTTTTAGCGTGTTTTCATTTTATATTTACTGTTGACTCCGAATAAAAATTTTTATCAAAATTTTTTCAAAAAAAAAAAAATCAACTCGTAAAAAAAACAACTCATCAAAAATTCACATTTTTTTCGCATTTTTATTGCAAACATGAAGAAATAAAAAAAGAGTGTAGGTATTGTCTTTTGGGACATCCATTAGCGTTGGACAATGCTTTTTAATTCATCACTCGAGATTGCAATTTTACTTTTTGAATAATAACTACATAATTATTATATTTTATAAATCCAAAATAATTACGCTGATTATTATAAATTAGTTAATTATGAAACTTTCAACAATAATATCGATACTGATGTTTTCTTATTTTTGTTTTGGAGGGATGTAGAGAAATATTAAAAAAATCAAGTACAAATTCTTCAAATCTTTTTCTATATAAACAAAGATATAAATTAAATATTGGTACTCGTGGTGATACTTATACCTAATACTTTTTCCTGGAAAAATAACAACTTATGCCATAGTTTGATATACTATGATATAGCTATACATAGGTAGGTGGTGTGTTAAATTTTTAAGTTTTTTGTGGATATGTGCGAGATGAGGGGTCCATCCTCTGTCAACAGACACGTCAACTTGGTCCATTACGAGTCGGCGCTATTATTTGTGCCTAGCTTATTAACTTGTGATTAAATCGTCTAATTGTGAAAAGGTGAGCCCGATACTTGAAAAAACATAAATGAGAAGTGATTGTGTATCTATGACAAACCAGTTTCATCAATTGCTGCCATGGCTCAGTGGTTGAATAGGTGCTTAGTATGCTGGAGCCATAGTTTCTAATCTGGAGTCTGATAAACTTTTTTTTTTTTTATTTTTTAGTTCATCGATATTTTCGTGTACTAGAATACTGGGTGGGGTCTTTTCTTGTTCTTTTAGATTTTTCATCATACTTTCAATCAAAAAGAAAAAAAAAATGCCAAAGCTAGTCCATGAATTTTGCTGTCCATCCACTTTCCTTCAGGCTCGTCCCTTCACAATTATTATACGATTTAGTCGCAAATCGCTCATTGGGACATTATGCCCTTAATCGGCAGATTGCCAATAGCCGCTTACGTAATACGCAACTTCAAAGATGATTAACAATTTACATAACAACGCGATATCGTGTCAATGCACCAAAAGTGTAGATAAGAGGTTGTTGAGTGTCAGGGCCACTTTTTAGCTAAGAAAAACATCCTTAAACAGTTGACACTTAAAACAAGCGCGTTGTTTTCGGTTTTGTTAATTTTTGTGTTGGTGGTTGGGTCAAAAAAGACCATTGGAGACTATATGGACCCTCTCCTCTTATGATGGACCTTTCTATGCCCTTTCAATTCGCTGTACTCGTTGATAAGTATGTACAGAGTACCCGGTAAGGCATGACCCCTTCCCTTCCAGTGTTTGGTGTTAGGCGGGCTGCCCGAGCTTATATTATTCAGGCGTAACTGAGCACGTAAAATAGAATTTTTCACGACTACCTTCTGATGGGATACCTGACAAATGCATACAGTTAATGATGTACCAAAACTAAGCACCAAACATACTTAAGAATTTTAAAAGGATCGACGTTTGTTTTCGCTAGTTTTAGCAGATTTTGATACAAAAATTAACAGGTTTTGAAGGGACAAAAAATTTTGGATTTAGTGCCCATTTTTAGAGTGATATACTCATTATAATTATCTGTCGAATTGTTTGACATTCGACCGACGAATGTATGGAAGGTAATTATTTTTCGGTGAAAAGATGGAACTAGAAACTCAAAATTTGAGAAGAAGGTGAAAAATACCACTTTCGTAGAAATGCGTACACACAAAACCACTTCGTGTTATTGACCCCTTGAATACTTAAATCTGGATTTATACAGTAATGGACCATTAACTGGAAAAAAAAAAATTAGATTTATCGATGTTTTACAGTACTTAATCGATTTTGTAATAATCAATTATTTAGAGGTGAGTCGACTAATAAATTACCTAACCGATTATTTTAGTTAAAATAATTGATTATTTTATAAAAATCTTCGTGTGGCTTTTGTGAGGTTTATTGCTGATAAGTGATAATAATATCAAACATGGTTCTTGACTCTTGAATGATGGGCAATTAATTGGAAAAAATTGATTAATCGTTTATTCACAAATATCGATTTTATAATAATCGATAATTTTGAAATGAGTTGACCAATCGATTAAACGATTTCCATATTTTTTGTTGAGACCACAAATCCCTCTCCCCTCGCACTCCTGCGAACACACGACCATCTCAATAATATATTTCACATCTTTGTTCGCGGCTACACTGTAATACTATTTTCGTCGCTCACTCGTTTATCTCCGTACATTTTCGGTTATCTCACTCAAACTGTACTCACTCTCATATTATGTGATTGATGTAAAATACACACGCTTCTGAGACGTTACTTTGATTGATTGTTTATTTCACGTTACTAAATCATCTCTTCATCGATCCTCATCCTCTATATGTTTCACTAATCAGTTAATCGATTATGTAGATTAATCGATATTTGCCCATCACTATGGATTTAACTGCTTTTGAAACCAGTAATATCGGATTAATTATTAAGTATGCATTAAAAAAAGTGAACTGACCGCTGTAGCTCAATAGATTTTGTATGTTTTAACGCAAAACAGATGCTGCGTGATTTGATCTTTGCTGGGAGGGTGTATGATTGTATCCTGTCAATCCTTACAACACAGAAAAGAAAAAGGAAATTTTAACCAAACAAAATCTAAAAAAAGTCATAATTTCGTATTTTATGAAAAAAAAGAAAAAAAGTTAAGCATCACTTCTTTTAATTTTTAGTTTAGAAGATCAGTTTGACCAACAGCCTGGCCTGTGCGGGGGCTGAGACACTCGTTCATTGCCTTCCACAAGCATGGTCTTTGACGCAAAATCATATTTACAATTTGAAATTTAGATAGGGTAGAGCCCTGTAGGTTTTCAAAGAAAATAATAACTATCGAATTTTTGTATCTTAAAACTATAAACATCGATAGGAAGTTCGAAATTTTTGACTTAGCTGCTTAAAATAATAGGTTTTGAAACTAGATGACTTGTTCATAATTTATTTGATTTTAGGGATAGAAAATGATGGATTCTTGTCTAGAAGTTCGTAGGTAGTTAGGTATTCTTCAAAACATATTCACACACTAATTTCAAGATAAGAGTGATTAGGGTAATAAAAAAATGTCAAGATGCATAATACGGTTAGGATTAAAGAATAATATTATCATTAGTTACGAGCTCGTTCGATGAATTTTGGTCTAATTCGTATTACTTGCCATTATATTTTTTTATTTCTGACTATCTGCCGGCGACGTCAGCTTCGCTTGACAGATGCATTTGTTACCAATCTAAAATCTTCGAAATTTCAAACATTCATAACTTTGCCACCAGAGGGGCTACGTACCTGCGAGTAAAATAAAAACCTTCCTTGGAGCAACACAAATAATTCTTCGAAATTTCAAAGCAATCGGTGAAGAACTTTCGAAGAACTTATAGATCAGTAACAAACAAACATCTACATTTTTATTTATATAGATTATATAGATTCGAGACTGAGGTGGTCGACATTACAGCCAAAAAGTCATAGTATTGCAAACATTCTCGTCTCCCTCTTTCTTTCAATTTTTTTCTTTGCTTTTATTACGTCACCACCATAAATTCACAAACGCATATTCATATTTACTCGTAAAATTTTTTGTTACTCTCCATCGAAGTACGCACGAATCAAAATAATTGCTATCGCAAGTCTTCAAAAAAGCACCCACATACACAAAGAGAAGAAAAACGACTCGAAAAGAATGTGTGTGAGTGTGAGTATGAAAGCATTCACCATTTCTATTCATCAGTCAACGAAAAAAGAATTTCAAAAAAAAAAAAAAAAAAAAAAAAGAGGAAGAAAGAAAAAAAGAAGAGAAGAAAACAAAGTTACATTCGTGTTTTCTAATTTCTTTGGAGAACCGCCACATTCCACGTACACTTTTCATTTAATGAGGTACGAAAGTATAAAAATTACTATTAAAACCTCAGAAAACGTACAAACATATTCAATAAACATCTCAAGGTTTTGTGTATCCTATAAGTAGGTATATTTTCAGAGAGGGGGTAGAGTGGTGTTTGGTGGAAAAAGTGGAGAATAAGTTATTGATGGTGTGTGTGTGTGTTCCTTCTAACTCCGTCAAGTTTTCGTGATCGTGTATTCGGGAGGAAATAATTTTCTGGCTCCGGTTGGTTATTAATTAAATTTTCAAGCAGACCTAAAGATGCCGCAATTACGATGCTTTTTGTCGGCTTCAGGATACTAACAGTACTCCAGCTTTAGGTCGGCTACTTCACAGTAACAGCAAGGTACAGATTGCTACGGAAAAAAAAAAAAACAAAAAAAAACCAAAAAAAAAACAAAAATGGCGCAAAAAATACGCCACCACTTATTAGTGCCAACCGTGAGAAACGTTGGTATAACCGATCCGAAGGAAAGAGTAGGTGGGTAATAATTGATTATGGGTGTTTTGTGTGAACTTAGTAAACATAGCACGTCAAGTACACAGCTTTGCAGTTCGTTACCACAGCCTTAACGCATACGAATTGACTTTTTTTTTTTTCACTCCATCCCTTCTCCGTTCCTTTGGTTTTCCACCATTTACATGGCCTGGCTAACGTTTTACATCTGCGTTTCTGTTGTTGTTGTTGTTGTGGTTGTTTTTTTTCACGTTCCTTTGCTCTCCATTTCACTCGATCACCATTTTATCTTTTTCTTATAGTCTACCTTCTTCTTCTTCTCGTATCTTTAAATTCCTATCAGTTGGTGTTTCGTATTTAGAACATCTACTAATGAAACTTACCGGAAATTTTATTCCGTTTTAGGACTCAAATTCTTTGCCAAATGAAACAAAAAAGGTGAAAGATAATTATAGTTTACTTAAAGGACTAATGAGTATATTGGTGTACTTTTTTATGAGAAAATATTAGGCTACGTAAGTACCTACCTATAGTATGTACTCTGCGTGTAAAATTTCGTGCGCGTCTTAAATGAGTGAGGCTTAAACTTCGAGCAAAAGTGTAATCGGGGCAGCCCACCACGTTTGCCCAACTCTGCAATCGTCATTCTGTGAGAATTCACTCAAAGTTTTACACAATAATAGCGTGTTTTGTAAATTAACTCTTCGCTAAACTCATTTTTATTTAGTGCAGCAGTTATGTTCGTTTGGTTTTACAACTGCGAATAAAATTAAGTGTACCTAATCGAAACTGCTTTTGAATAGTAACTTTAGCATTCCTCATCGGTATGAGGTTAATAAGTGGACACGAAACGGAAGTTTGACGCGATTTCTACATTATTACTATGTAAAAACTGTGTGACATAAGGAAATTTTCATAATTGTAACTCTTTTCTGTGGCACAAATCTGTGTGTTTGCAGACTTCCACACCAAACGGTACTATCAAATTTCTAGTTCTTTCCAAACAAATTACGATTTCTCCTTTAAAATTCTCTTCCAAAATGTGTTTCAACTTAAAAGCACTCGTATTTATACGTCGAGATATGTATTTGGCGAAGAGTGATATAGCTTTAATTGTGTCAGGGTTTATTATTCGATAGAGATTATGTCTCTACTCTTTTTGCATATCAAAAACAAAAATAACGCATAGAAATTTGATGAAAATAACAGCATTCAGATGATAATATGAATTCAATCTAATTGGGAAATTCCATCAATATCTCCAGAACCGAACGTACGATTACTGCTAAATTTTCAGAGAATCTTAAATCAACATATCGTCGATTTTCTTTAAAAAGCTTGTAAGTGGGACCTTTCGCGATTTTCTGATTTAAGGGGTTTTTAAGGCAAAAAAAAAATCGACAAATTGAATTCTAAGAACCTCGTAAGTCTACCATCAGTATAGCACTCCTAGAGGCAAATTAAAAAACCCCAGAAGTCTAACTTACAAGATTTTTGTTGAAAAAAAAAGCCAACTTACGAGGTTTTTAAATTAAAAGCCATGTAAGTTGGTACTTGAACTGAAATTTAGATTAAAAATCTCGTCAGTCTAAACAATTTTGAATATAACAAAGGAGGGTTAAAGAAAAACAAATTATAATTTATGCTCTTCCGATTTCCCCTCACTTCTATAATATAATGTCGTGTATTTATTACCTTGGGAAAATTTTTCTGATTTTTTTAAATGGTTTCTTGTTGTTGCTGTAAAATTTTATTTTTTCAACTTACAAGGTTTTTAATGAAAAGCGACAATATCTTAATATATCAGCCAAATTTCAGCTCAATCATTCATTTGGTTTTTAAGATATCACTGAAATTTTATTCAAATACCTATTGAAAAAAGAAAAACAAATGATAGTTCATGTTGATATCCCAAATTTCCAATATTTTAACACGAACTTGAGAACTGCAGTTCATATTGAGTAAAAATACAATGCGACTTTAGTTTTGAATAAAGTCTTCAGGAGCTTGAAAGAAATTATAATAAATTGGTATTTGGATATTAATCGCATTTATCATTGAAATACAAATTTATGTCATTAACTTTGCAGAGAATCGTTTGAGCGCTTCCTCCAGTTTTTCTGGAAAAGGTATATGCAGAATACAGTTACAGTGAAAACTTTAATTTACGGTCAACGATGAGCGCTCAAACAAAGCTTCAGGCGTATCAAGATGGCTGGAGTTGGTATGCCACAGAGCACCTCCACACTTGAATGAGCTTTCCCAAAAAACCTGTTCTTTTGCCTATATGTGTCCAACTGTTGCCACTTTCTCTTCTCTTTCAAATAGCCAGAAAACTGAATTTTGTAATATTGTAAAAAGTTATATAATTGAGTTGGTTTACCTATAATGTTCTGAACTTATTTCATTTTTTCATGTTAAACCGTTGTGGTGAAAAAACCTACGTTTTTTCATTTCCTTCAAAAGCACAATCACTTTTTATTTTTTTGATATATTTAATGTGTGAATTTTATTATGTTTTTTATCATGCTTGTGGGGATTATACCATGACTTGTATGAGGAAATAGGCTCGGCCTATCAACGACAGTCGTCACTTTTGGTGACAATTATTCGTGCCTTGCACGTTAAATCAAAATACAAATATATGTTCGTTTGTACTTGTCTATTTTTGCAGATAGACAAGTTACAAATCTCGGACTGTGACGAATCAATAGATAACGATCTTGGCGATGTCACGGACTGATACGAAGATGCATTCTCCATACCTTACCATTGCCATAGCAACTGTAAAGTACAAATAAATTATTTACACTATACCTATGTAAATATTACATAGGTGTGTATGTGTGCGTGTAGGGAGCCGGGTATATAAGACCAGAAAATCATAGACTAAATTGCCAGTGTTTGCCGAGGTCTTGGCTCCCCTATACCTTTTTGGTATTTTGGCATAAACATGCAAATTGTTCTGTTGAACACCTTCTTTGTTGGTTTTACTTTCCACGACGTAAGGTATTCCACAATGTTGTACGAAGGTTTTTTTAATATAATGAGTTGAGTTATTTTCTAACAGTGGTGTAAATCTGGGTTCGACATAATAGTTTGAATATAAAAATACACACGGTAGTCCTTTCTTCAGGAATGAGGCTAAGGTCAGTCAATATTAAAAATAATGCATGTTTAAGATGGGTCCAAAAACTAATACCTAACTGCCTCTCAAAGAAAACTGGGATTAACAACTCTGGGTCAATCTGACAATGAACTTGATAAAAATAATATTCACCAGAGAAATGTTTTGTTTCTGATTAAAGTATATATTTTTGTTAAGTCTGTTTTTGTCAGGGGATTTGTCCACCCTGGTTGGCATACCACAATATGAATTGTAGCCCAACAACAACAAAATTAAAAAATTAATTTTGAGGAGCTAAATTTTTTTTCTTTTGTCCTTCAACAAATTTTGACAATTTTTGTCTAGATATTTTGTCATACTTACATTTTTTTTTTTCGTCATTTGGGGGAGAGAAATTCCCCATTTTGCTATTGATCCTCCACTGATACATACTTAGTGCAACCATTTACTTCATTCCTAGACCATATTTTCCAACTTTGCCGCATGTAAAAATCAAAATTATTTTTATTTTGTTCAGCTCCTTTGTCTGCTGAAATTATGAAATTAAATTTTGATGATAGGCCATACAGCCTAACGGTTAATTTTTTCTTTTTTGTATGGGTTAGTATTTATACTTGGGGTGTGCCAGTGGTGGTACATTAAACAATTCCTCTACAGTTTCTTTTATATTTTGTTCATTTAACCTGTTCTAATATAGTTGGAACCTCAGCCAAAATCATCTTACACAGGATATTAACTGAGACAGAATTAATTACCACCCTGCCACAATAGCCTGCCAGGTAATTCATGAACCCGAATTTGAACCACGCTCTCATTAATTTTTATATTTGATAAACCATTGCTATTAACCACAGTATCTGCTTATAACCTAAGAATTTTACTTAAAAACCACAACTAACATCCAAGTATGACCCATTACCTAATAAAAATTCAACACATCTCATAAAAAATTCGAAACGTTATATTTCACATTGTCAAAAAAGAACATTGCGTCCCGTAGCATAACGAGTGAAGAACTGAATATACAAAGAGTTTATTAAAAATGGTAGATAAAATGGAGTGGGAATTTGAAGAGATGTAAAATAGGAAAAAATGAGTGAAAAGAAAAAATAGAAATATTGTAATACTGCGGCAACATGTTACAGGCAGGGAAGGAGAAAGCAGAAGATAATTTGAATAGTATGAAGATTGTGAGAAGAAAGGAAAAAAGACAGAAAAAAACAAGTACAGTTGAAAAAAAATAGGAAGCAAATGGAAGAATAAGGAGTGAAGGAAAGAGGACAGAAATAAATAGCCGCAGATGGAGCCGAAAAAGGTGAGTATTAAACATGTTATTATTTGTGATGCGGAGAATTTTTGGATGGGAAAGAAATTACAAAGTGCTGTTGAAAAGTATCGAGCTGCTGAATTTAATTATTTACCGTGGAATTTTATTATTATTAATTTTAAATGCTGCGGAGTGTATTTATTATTAGGGGGTGTTTATTTATTTATTTTATTACAAAATTATTTATTATTATTAATATTTTTTATTTATTTTGAGGCCTAGCCATATGCGTCGTACTAATCGGGTTTTAGAAACTACTCGCGAATCACCGTGTATTATTATTATCTTTAACAATAACCAGATGGATAAATTTCACCTTTGGAAGTTGTTTTTTTTTTTAATGGTTTGCAGTAGGTATTCGATTAATAATTAGCTATAGACTGTGTATTAACGTTTTGTTGTCTATTTGGGTCGTTTGCTTGGTTATATCGTTCAAGAATGGGTTATTGTAGTTATTATATTTTATGGCGAACGAGTTTTTCTTTTTGTAAAAATAATTCACACTTTCTTCGCTGCGCGCTCACTTCACACCGTTTTCTGAAAACCGACTCTTTATAACAAAACGTTCACTTAAACGAATTAAATTAGTTCGATATTTTAAATGGGAAAAGTTTTTCGCAGAGGAAATGAGAGAAGCAAAAACGGAAAGAAAAAAAAAAATCACGCTCCTTTGACGCTGTGTAACACGCTTATTACCATAACCGTGGACGTTTTAAAAAGAAGATTCAGATTCTAAAGGGTAGGTATTGTACTTTTGGGCATGGAAACAGGAGAAAATATCTGAAGGGGGAAAAAAGATCATCTCGGCGAGATCAATGAGAAGCGTTAAAAAATTTGCGAAATACCAGCGGCGACGTAATGAAAAAAAAACAACAAAAAAATGTCAAAGGAGAGATCAATAGGCAAAAGAAAAATCTTCTTTATAAGACGAGAAATTAGAAAAGGGAGAATATTTTCCGAAACAAAAAAATATTTTTCCACGTTTTTGAACACGGTTTAGGCTAATGGATGTTAAGAAATGCGACGAGGAGAATTGTTTACAAGGTCAACGTTAATGTCAAAGAAAATTCAGTTGAGGGTTATTGAGGATAGAAAAAAAGGTATTTTTTGGTTGTCTGCGTGTGCGGTAAATTATGAGACAGACGTGTTAATTTTATTTCAAATGGTAATTAATACTAACGTAATTTTAACCGCAAAATTGTTTCATGTAGTCGCGTCCGCGGCGAAAGTCGTGGTGCTCGTAAGATGAAGCACTACTCAAAATATTTAAAATTATGGAACATCCTAAAAAATTGAAGACGAAGTTTCATGACAGCAAAAGCACCAAAACGAAAAAGTTAGAAAAACAGAACGTGTCATTTACCTCTCAAAGGAACCATCTTAAAATTCGCATGTTTTCAAAGTTTGGTAAGACTACAAAATAGTCAAGAATTATTGCTTCAACAGTAGGTCTCAGTTACATACCACGACTGATAAGGTGCCTCCCTGTCGCCCAAATTATAGATAGGTACTTATCTACCTAATTTGAACCACATATGATTAATATGTAATAATATTATTATAATTATTGTCTTTAGTTTATATTATAATCATTTTGGTTAGTTTTTCATTAGCCATCTAAGAAATTTAACTGTCATGTAGTGCTAAAACCTTATTTAACTATTATAATGCAATATGTCAGTTAAACAAACTTCGTTCTTAACTGAGGATAGAAAAACTGGTGCTAATTGAAGGATTTTTATGCTAATATACATTTTGTTTGCTAACACTTACATGAATAATGATCAGCTAATTTCACAAATGGCGACTTTTTGATTTGAAAAATACAAATTTTATCTTGAATATTTTATTATAAAAGAGAATCTATGCATAGTCTTACATAAATCAAGTTTTTTTCTCACTTTTCAGAAATATTATATTTTTTATTCAAAATCGCATTGAAAGTGCTAGTTCGGGTTTGGAAATAATTATATAAACTTCAGGAAATTAAGTATTCAAGTTACATTCTCATGTCAGCAACAGTGTGTTCTACAGAGAAAAACAAAAAGAACTAACAAGTTATTGCTTTGTGAGTGATATTTATTTGTAGATAACATTAACTTTTAGGCTCATCAGGCCATCAGAGGCATACAGCTAAAGAGATGTTTAATGCCTACTCAAAAACATGTCAAAGATAAAATATTGATAGGACGTCTGGAATTCAAATATTTGTCACTGCTCATGTGTTATAGTTTGGTAGTGTGTGTGTATTGGCATGGAGATGTCTATTTTTACAATATGCAGCTTTAGCTGTACAAAACATACAACTTAATTTCTTATTTTCTATCTGGGACAATACTCATATGAGGTATAGGGGCTTGTATCCCTCAACAACAGTCGCAGCCAAAAGGCTGGCTTATATTTATCTCTATGACGTTAAACAAATATGTACACATACATTTGTATGTTCTTACCTATAGGTACATACATATAGGTAAGATACATTATTCGGACTGTGACAAATTACCTGATAAAGATCTCGGTGATGTCACAGCCTGGTACCAAATGCACTGTATTGTTTCTTATCACCTTACAGAATAGGAAATGACATAAGATTATGACATAATACCATATGTATATGTACATATGTGTATCTGTGTATGTGTGCCAAATCCCCCATGTAAACTCATGAAACTGGCTACAAGATTGCCAGTGTTTGCCTAGGATTTGGCTCTCCCATACATTTGTGAATGATATGGTAGAATGGAAAGCTGTTGATTATCTTCTACGTATGAATACTTCTCACGACAAGGTATTCCACACTATCTTTTATGTGTTTTTAAACTACATCGCATAATATGGAGCATTGAACATCTTTTTAGCTGTATGTCTCTGGGGCCCATTATAAACTTTGTTGAAGCTATGGAAGAAATACAGCTTGGCTGTTAAACAAAGCTTCGCTGTCGCAAACTACAGAAAATCTATGAAAATAAATCCTTTTAGCTCAGAAGTGTAGCTGAGAAATGTAACTTTCCAAAATGTTGTAATGGACCTTTAGGTTAGTGAACACTTAATCGAGGGTTAGTGACATCTACAAATAATACCAGCCTATATTTCATGGCAGTTTAGTAATGTAGGTCTTTCTTTTTTTTTTTTACAAAGTATTTGTCTCATTTATGGAAAACTGATCAGATGTAAGTATACCCCTTCATAATTGATAAATACCTGTATATGACTATAAATGCATAAAAACCCTTTCCCTAATAATCACTATTGTCTTCTCTGAGGAAACAAGAATAGTAATAATTTAATTCTTACAAGTATAAATATATTATTCATTTATGAATACCTTATACCAAATATACAGGTAGATATTATGTATTAAAGATTTTTTTGAGGAGGAGGAAATTCAATGAAGAATGCTCTTTCTGACTTTTGCTTGAGACTCTTTCAGGTCTCAAACTTTATGAAGATGAATTTTGCATTTTGTTGCACTTTTTAAACCGTGCTTTTGAAATTTGAAAAAATCACCTAATTAGCATATAATTATGCACTTTGAGGTTATGAGCTAGTGAATAGAATAATAACAAACTCTATCGAGAATAGAGAACTGAGGACTAGCCCATTTCCAGTGAAAAAACTTCATGTATTAAAAAAATTAACAGACATAAAAAAGACTATAAAAATGTAGGTATTGCCTATGTAAAGGACAGATGATGGTTAATCGAGCAGTCAAAACAAACAAAACAATTAGGCATTAGAATTGCTGCTCAACTGAAAAAAGAGCGGATAGCCTGAATAGGTTAATCTCAACAATAAGTGCTGAGGTTCACGCAACAAAAAAATGGTGTAGCTGCCATCACAGAGGAGAGTTGCAAGGTGTTAGAATAAGGGAAAAGAAATATGTAATAGTTAAAAATAAAGAAAGTATCAAAAAATTTAGGCTACAGGGAAAATTTCATCTTGAAATAAATATAGTCTAAGTGATTACTAGCCTAACCGAGGACACTTCATGGCAGATTATTAGATTATGGAAGTTTTTATTTAATTTTGAAAATTCAAAATTATTCATTTTACTTTGGTTGGCCGCATCTAGAAAAATTGTTTATTTTATTTGAAACTTGGGATTATTGGGACCACCTGTTAATTAGGATGAAATGGTCTGTCACCGATGTACTCCAATAAAGTGGAGATCGTCTTTTCATTTCTTTCTACCACAGTAAGGACATGTCTGAAGTTTGTTTTGATAACTTTCTGTGGCCGCATTAAAGTTAGATGGCCTGATTTAACTTATCATTTTTCTTTTACCACTGTGAGTGAATAAAATTTCAGAAACCATTATTTTGGTTTTTCCAGTTTTTTAATTGGGTGTTCATAATACTGGAAGCTTTTCATAGGATATGAATTTTTTATTTTTAAGAAAAGTATTTCTAATTTTGACATCTCTCGTTTTTCTTTGAGATGTTTTGCTTTTTTAATAACTTACACAATAAATTATATTTTGTTCATTTAGGTTGTGGGAACTACCATACTCTACCTAATACATAATACATTCGCCAGTTATAGTTGGCAGGGAGATGGCCGTGCGGTTAAATTCACTGCTTTTAGCTGGCAAATATGTAGGTCCCAAGTTTGATTCCCTGAACTGACAAAACCTACATCTGGTGACCCTCAACATGTGCTGGATATGCACGCACCCTAGTGGTGCATGGTAGAACTCACAACTCTCCTTCCTAACTTGAGTCACTGATAGATGGCGCCCTATATAGTGGAAATAGAACCCATATAGGTTGTATAAGCCTGTGTGTATAGGTATAAGAGAGCATCTAATGTCGTTCAACTCATATTGAGTCTCTCTAGGTGGGCAGTGTGTGGGAACCGCCATACTCTACCTAATACATAATACATTTGCCAGTTATAGTCGGTGTGAGATGGCCTTGCAGTTAAGTTTACCGTTTTTAGCTGGCAAATATGTAGGTCCCATGTTCGATTCCCCAAATTGACAAAACCTACATAGGTGTTATCCTATTGTGATTAATAAATAATTGAAATGTAAGGTCAAGTTGTGATTTTGGGATTCCCCATCGCAATGAAGCTAATGCTTAGACAAAAAAAGAAAGTTGGATTTGTTTTCTCATAATTACTGGGTGAGAACTCTGTGGCCTGTGGTAATTTGTCATTTTTCTGTTTTTTGTGACACAAATCTGTGCTGATGGCGTGCGTTTGCAGACTTGCACACTGCATCAAATACCTATAAAGTTGGAGAATCATTCGCACTTCATCGTAAGTTGTTATTCGACTTTAACATTGTTGCTTTATTGTGGAAGGAGATTTCGAAAATTACCAAAGTGATAAAATTTTTGCGTGTCAAGCACCTCCTAGCATTTACAGGTTTATAAAATCACAGGTGACGTTTATGTTTTGATAAAGTAATGGTATTCTTAAATAATAGAGTGGGAAATAATTTTAATTGATTTTCGTCACTTATGAAACCCAGTCGAGTTTCACGAAATGTTCATCAAGCAATATTTCTTTAAAGAGCAAACATTAACTTATTTCGAAGTTTCATGGCTCCTTAAGAATTTTTTTTTTTTATATTCCCGCATATCGATGTTTCACTCAGCTCCAATAAAACGAATTCTTCTTCCTATTCTCCTTGTCGTTTCAGACGATGAATTTTCGCAAATAATAATTTCATAAATTAATAACATGTTTATTATAAAATTGATGAGCTCGTAAAAACAAATCAACAAGACTCATAGAACAAGCTTGAAAAATTCCACGATGTTTTTCATCCCTCTTTTGCAGAGTAAATACTTTTTCGAAAATAATAATATTCACAATATTAAAAGATAAAAAACTAATAAAAATACATTTTTCGTCCATCTCCTCCGTTATACAACGATGTTTTCTTGCAAAACGTATCCAAAGAATATTAAAAAATAAAAATTAGACAAAAAATTTCCTAACTTTTCACTGCGGCACGGAGAGACGGTAGAAAAGCATTGAAACGAAAAAAAAAAAAAAAATTATAAAATAAAAAGATGAAACGTCGAGTGTAATATTGGTTTCGAATTGACTTTTTCTTTTCTTTTACTTTAGGCGTGAGCAAGTTTTTAATCTTTTTTGTTGTTGAAACGTAGCTCTCTTTTTTAAAATTAATATAATATCTATATAAGTAGTAAAATGTTTGGCATCATTCTACAGAAAAAGTCGGGTTTCAAAGGAACCGAACGAAGTCGACGTATTTTAACAATAATATGGACTATAATTGAAATTTTTAAAACGAAAAATAATTTGACTTCGAGCTATTATAGTTATAGGTATTAAAAATTTTTTTTTTTCTAAATTTAAACTGATGCAACTTTGAAAAAACCTTCCTACATATTCATCAACAGAGATTAGTAATTTTAAAGTCGACAAGTCATTTCTGATATATTATTTTATCACATTTGTAGAACAGTCTTCATTTCAAGAAGAGTTAAAATGAACTATGTTAATCTGAATCAACAATTTGTTTTGTGGGTTTAGGTAGGTATGCATATGGGAACCAACAAAAGTGATGTCAGATAACTTTTTTGAGGTCGCTTTCTCAGTTTTTCATTTTAATAAGTAAATTTTTTTCAAAAATCTACTTATTAAAATTGCCTGAGTATTCGGACTCAAGGGTGGGATTGGATACATTTTTCGTTTAATGATGCATTTTGGCGCTTTTTTGGAAAATTTCTTTTTTTTTATATGTACCCCCTTTAGCTTTGAGTCCATTTCCAAATGTAATTTTGATCGGATGATTTCAAAATTTGGAACACATATTTGGATCCATCTAAGAAAGAACCGTATTGTTTTTGGTCCGGATTTGGCTCATGGCCCATCCGATAGGTCAGTTTATACGAATTCTTTATTGAACAGCTTACAGGTCGAAATTTTTAATCGATAGGTCCTAAATTCAGTATACATATGTGCTTTACGTCAAGAACAAGACCTACTAATTTTGGTGTGTATAGGTGATTTTGTTGCAGTTTTAGCAAATTAATGGCTCTTACAGGAGTAATTTTTCAAGTTATAGTCACAAAATTTGGCACAAGTATTGATTTGAAGTACATCTAACACGATTTCAAATTTGGTTTTTATTGGTATTATGATTCATTCCCTGGGTCTGTTGGAGGTGTTAATTTTTCATCTTATCTCAATAAAAGTTCCAATTCTCTTCTAATAGTACCTCTTATACGAGGACTAGACTTACCAATTTTGGTTTTTATAGGTCAATTTGTTACCAACTTATTACCTATTCAGTGTGATTTTCTCTCTTTTATCCTTCTGATAATGGTCCTGAAAAATTCATTTTCTAGCCTTCATTGAGAAAACCACTCGTTTTAACCTAAAACCAAAATGATCTCGGAAAAAAATCAATTTTCATCGAATTATTTCATAAAATTGTGTTTATTAGAAGTGAATAATTTTTTATTTCACAAAAAAATAAAAATTATTAACACATTCATAAAATATTTTGAAAACATGATTTTATCGCATGCATCGTATTTGTAGGATATTGGTAATTTAGTCTTTGGGGGGTGCTTTGTCAGTGGTCTAGGGGGATTATGGCAGCCCTACGAACCGAAGGTTATGGTCACTTGAGGAATATAGCTGAGTAGCCTGTTCACTCATAATTTTAGTGACCAAACAACTTAAGCATACAGAAAATTATAAAACCATCCTCTGGTTTCTTAAATTTTCTATCTTTTTTTCTTTTTTTTTTGTGAAATGTTTGCGAATCCTAATAGTTTCTAAGGATGAGTAACTGTGTAAGCTTAAATCCAGCAAAAAGACTCAAGCAGATGGCCAGATTGGTATCGAATATCGTGGTCTCATTTTAATTATGTGTTTTTTCTTTGATTTACTTTTCCTAATAATTAAGGGTAGCAGATAATTATGTTCATCATGAATTATACTTGGGAATAATAAATTTTTTAAATCTGCAGTCGAGTTATGATTTTGAGGATCCTCATCGGAATGAAGCTCGTAAGTAGACACAAAACAATGAGCTGAATGCGATTTCATTCACTGAGTGTCCTGAGAAAACTTTTAATTTGTTAATTTTCATTGGCACGAATCTATGCTCTGATGGCAAGTGTTTGCATGCTCGCACACCACACAATGTTAAATTAACCTCTTCTAAACTGTGGTGGAATAAGAAACTGAAACTTGTTCCAAAGCTGTATTGATGTACAAAAAGAATGTAATTATGTCGTCTCTACGAATCTGAAAGCCATTTTCATCCTCGGTATAAAACTTATAAAATTAATACAAAACTTCTAAATACTGTACTTAGGAGTTTTCAGCTGCTGGGGGTATATAAGATTGTGAAAATATTTCTTTACGTAAGTAATCAAAAAATATTCTCAAAAATACACGCTCAAAAGTTTTTACGTACAAAAGGAGTCAAGATTAATTGTTTGATCACCTTCAAATGTTATACATAGCATCTGTAAAACTTCTGTACTGCCCCCTCCCCCCCCAAAAAAAAAAATAAAAAAGAAAAGAAAATTCGTACTTATTTCGAAAATATTCAGTTTATAAAATTTATATAGGTACCTAAGGTATTTGTGTGTCAGCTAATTTGTCTGTAAGTATAAGTTTTTGCAACATAATATTATACTAACCTTTTTCAGTCTTCGTGGAAAACGACATTATTTTGCAATGTTCTCAAATGCACGCGAAAAGCCTAGGCTAAATTTAATTTTTCTTTCGCAACAATCGGATCCCCTTGTTACTGATGAGTTATGGGCCCGGAGGAGCTGCATATAAAATGACAAAGTATCGTGGTCCAAACTCCAAACCATTTTGTTCAAGTAAAAGAACTGTAAACTGGACGGGAATGTAGGTACGTTGATTGTACAAAATTCAAGTAATATTTCTTGTTTTAATATTCTGTGTGCCATCCGCGGCCATTCTCGAATTTCAAAACCAACTGAGAATAGCCTACCTACATTTTTTATGTATCTATCGATTTGGATAAATTAACGTTTGGAACTGAAAGTATTTTTCTTTTAGATACTTTCGAACATACTTTTCAACTGAAAAGGTTGAGAATGGAGAAGTGGACTTTCGTTTTTATTTTTCGCACTTACATTTTATTATTATCAGCTTTTATTCTGCTCACTACTGCGATTTTAAAATATATCAATACTGCAGCCAACCTTCGGCAACGAAATAATATTTATTTCACATGAAGCTAATGTAAAAAAAATAAATAAAAATAAAAGAATATCTTTTAAAAATTCGTTTTTCACGTATTTTAAATTTTTTTGTAACTGAAATACATTCAACGGTAAATATTTGTACATTTATATTTCATGGTCATTAGATACGGAACAGAATTTCATTTTCGTATTTTAAACGATTATCTACGTACAGCACTTTCAACTCGTACACTCAATCTTGCGCGCAGTTTTTAAATCGACTGCTTCATTAGAATGGAAAATGAAAGCTCCGCGAAATTGGGCCAGACTTTTTATGTAGGTTTTCGAAGAAAATATACGTATTAAAATTGATCTGATATTTAGACCCAGGATCAGAGGAAGGTTTGTTTTTCGTTTCATGACCTCAGGAAACTTTTAGAATAATTATTAGCTGAAATTCATAACATATACACATTTATATTTAACATGTAAGGTAGAGTAAAGTGTGAACAAGTGTATCACAAGGTCAAGTGGACCACTAGCAGTTCTACAGCATCTACTTGAAAGTTTGTAACACTGAATGGTGATAGAAACATAATAATATAGATAACTAATTTTAATGCGGATTGAGTGCCTTTGCAGCATTCTGTCACGTTTTAGTAAGATAATATTAACTAGTGAAATATAAAATACTACTAGAAAAGTTTTTTTTCATAAAATTTTGAAATTTGAGCGGAAGATTATAATATTAAGTAAATATTTAATTTTATTGTTGTAATAATTAGGTAAGATATAGGTTAAATCAAATGATGAGATCATTAGCCGCTACCCAAAAGTAATTACACAGGTACTAATAAGAAAATGAAAAGTAAAAATAATGTGTGTGGGTTCTTGTGGAACAAATGAGGCCGAGATCAAATAGACAATTTTTCAATACCGCATATAAATGAACTGGTTTACTTTTTTTGTTTGAATAATTAAGATAAATCTTAAATCAGGTGATAAGACCATCAACCTAGTAGGAAATTAAAAAAAAAAGTGTACGTGGGGTGATGTGGACGGACCATTCTTGTGGTCAAGTGGACCATTTTTAAATTCTCTATTCGACTAGGACATAAAAAGTGAAAAAAGTTTGTGTGAGTTCATGTGGACCAACCACTGTTGGGGTATACTCTTCGGTCATTTAGTACTGGATACCCAGGTAAACACGAAAATTCATGCCAACATCTCAATGGATATCAGTTTACTGCACTTGTGCAGTAGGTCTTTTTGCATCTGTTTTGATGTTTTTGTTGCTGTTGTTGTTATTGTTAACCTGTGACAGCTTCAAAAATAGAAGAAAAAAGACCTACTGCACATGTGCAATAAACAAATATCCATTTGACAGCTTAGAATCATGGCACATTTTATTAACATTAGTGAGATAGGGCTGCTGGTTATTCAGTACTAAATGATCGAAAGGTATAATGAACAGTTGATCATGTGTTATTATATTTGGTGAATTAGCATCAAAAATGTTTATAATGGCCCACTTGTGGTATGTGACCCCCGTAGGCTAAATTCTACCGAAACATTCCAAACATACATTTATTTCCTAAAATCACTCAATTAAAATAATACCGATGTGGCAGACAGTCAACTACACCTGTCAGTCACCAAAAAACTTGTCAACCCCCATAGCCAGCCAGCTTATTGCATTTTACCCGTTTTATACCACTTAATTTAAAATTCAAAAATCCCTAAAAAGGCCATACTCCTGAAGAGGTGCTCACGAGTAGAAAATTTTAACCTAAATTATCAGGAATCTAGTCCATTATAACTTAACACATTAGGTATTGAAAAGTATGAACAAACATGAAGACTAAATAAAAATAGTACTTTACTCAACCAGTTAGCAAACTGAGTGATTATCACGAGGGGCTAAGTAGGTAGTTGAGTACGATATTGTTTTCAACAAATCCACCAAAATATGGTTATTATTTATTCGATTAAACCGGTAAACTTCATTCATGAATAGAATTTTAGATATAATTAAATATTATTGAGAAGTGAACTTAGTTGTTTATGTAAGCATCACCATGTGAAATGGCCTTTTTTCATTGTGACATTTTGCAACTAGCATACGTGTAAACGGTGCTGTGACGATATAAACAACAAACTGTTGAGAAAAAATTCATTTCTACACTACTTCTACATTTGGTGAAGAAATGAAAACCATTTTCGATGTTCCAAACTGCTTTGGAAATCTCGTATTTTGCTAATAAAAATCGATTTAATTATAACTTCTTTTTGGTATATGAGTTGAGAAAAATATTACGATATGTTTATCGATCGAGTATCAAAATAATGCTGTTGAACGGAGCAGAAGAGGAGATTTAAACCTGTTTAATTAACCATGAACCGACCTACAATTACAGTAACAATTATTATTAATACCACCGAAGACTTTCACCCCAACAATTTGGGGTGCGGAGTCTTCATACGAATCTAAGTAATATAAGCCTGTTTATGTTCATTGCTTGAAGATAGGACGAGTCTTCCAATACACTAAGTATAAATGGTGTTTTCCGTTGGAATGAATAGATGTAGCTAGACTAGTCTCATACCTACGTAGTCTACAGTTTTACCTGAACATTTTTTCGATCGATATCTCGATTTTGTTTTACTGGAATAGCTTCTGTGGTGAATACGAAGATTTCCAAGTAAAATAGCGTCTATTATGCCTAATAAGTATTACACTTCAATTGCGCATATAGTATCCTCGAAAACAATGATTATATCCACTTATCTCATTAAGAACGCTGAAATTGGCATATACGGTGAAAAAAGTAAACTTCAACTGCGTCGACTAATGAAGTGCGAAACGCTGATTATCGTACGTTAATGCCTGCGTAAATAAACAAAATACGCGGCTACTTTCCTCGCACGAATTAACAACATCAGTTTTAAAATTCTTTTGAAAAACAGACTTCAACCACCATAAGGACTTTAATTTCCTTGATTGATAAGCATCACTAATGCGCATAGCCAACTGTTGACGTAGGGTGTGCAGCTACTCGTATACTCGAACAGTGAGCACAGATTTTAATTATGTGGCACACACTTGCAGCCATAACATCCACACGTGAATGTGTACGTAACAGGTAGTCGATTTTGATTTTCAACCCTTCCGAATCCGTCTCCTCCATCGAAAACCTATAACACCGAACGAATGTTAATTTCTCTTCATTCTCGTAACTAATTACGAACTATATATACTCGGCCATCCCTCCGCCGAACGAGACACGAATTTAATAATTATTAGTTAATTTTTTAATAACGGTCATCTGTAGTCACAGGAATATGGGTGCCGAAGGTACGTAAAATAAACCGCAAAATAATAATTTACTGCATTTCTAAATCAAAATCGTGGTCAGCTGAAAGGTGCGAAAAACCACAAAACATGCAAACGCGATTCTCAAAAATCGATAATATTTGTTGTCAGCCCAACAAGGATAGAATACCTACGAGTTTTAATGCATTAGTGTGATCAACGTCTATTATAGTAGAACTGGAACCTGCGACTGAACTGTCAGTGTAGGTCAACGCGGACATACGGATGGGCAGCTCCGGAGCTGTCTGGTTTGAAGAACCAGGTATTTTAAAAGAGCTGGTTCCTGAAACTGCTCCGGTATGATCAGGTCTGTTCACTGCTCCTTTCTGCTCCGATGCTCCAAAGACCGAAACGAATTTTTTTCCGTTTTTTCTGACACTGGTTTTTGTTATCAGCAGCTAAATTGAGTTCGGTTTATATTATTTGCCATTAACATCTCATACAATCAAAGATACTAACGAAAGGAATCACGAAAAAAATGTTTGTCGTGGAGAACTGAAATTTTTACGAGTTATTGTAGTATATATATGTTAGCTCGAAATTCTATGACAATTTCAGCTCAATCGCACTTTTCATTTTCGAAATATTGCTGAAATTCCGCCAACTCCTCAACCAGATTTGATCCTTAATATCATTTCATTCACTCAATCTGAACAGAATTTCAACGATACCTCGACAACCGAAGGTAAGATTGAACTAAAAATTTACAGCGATACCGAGATTATGTTAATTAAGTATATCCGGTGAAAATTTAGCTAAATTTGTGCTTTCGGTTCTCGTAATATCGCTGAAATTCTATTACTAGATTTAGGTGATATTATTTGCATAGGTATTCCATAAAATGAAAATTATCGAGAGGAATTGTGAGAGAACTGTTAGTTGTGGAGAGATGAAATTTTCACAGAATCTTCAGCTAATACACTACAATTTCTCATAAAAATTTCGACTTTCTACAATTAACAGTTCTCTCATAATTCTTCTCGATAACTTTCATTGAATAGAATGACAAATAATTGAATTTCAGCTATAATTTGAAAATTAATCATATGAATTTAGCCAAATTTTTATTGAATCGTTCGCTAACATATTACATGCCTCGACTCTATTCTCATCCAATTTCTCTTCATAACTTTGATCATATTGAAGGAAAATGAGAATAAGGGATACTACTTCTTCATAGCAAGAATATTGATGACAGACACTGCTCAACACAACACGGTTAGGGTTAGATTCATTCTTCGTTCAATGGTTTTCATTTTAAATATGATTGGAGCAGTTTAGGAGAAGGGAGCAGATTGAAAAACCAAGAGCAGGAAAACGAGGTTCTGCAAATGAACTATTTTGCCCATCACTTCGCAGAAATCAGAAATCCGAATAGGTATGGCAATAGGGCTTGTAACCAAAATATTTTTTGGGGTTATTGGTTACTGGGACCAATAAAAATCTACCTATATTGGTTATTGATTACTAGTTATTGGATAAAAATGTAATTACTTGGTTACTGGTTATTGTTCTGGTTAACCAAAACAACTTTTCTGGTTATTGGTTGTGGTTACTTGTTATTAATTGAGACAAAATTCGGGGTAAAATAGACAAAACAAATTTTCTCAAGGTCAAATTATCTCTTATTTTCACTGACCGCGTCAGAAAGAGGTATTGTGTTTGACTCTGTTCCTGGCAATCTAACGAAATTTTGTGTCACTCTACAGCATTCAATATTCATCATACAAATATGAAATAGGTCTCAAAAAATTTGTATTTTCAAGGTGAGTAACACTGGTCAAAAAAAATTGAAAAATTCTCCATACCAGACCCACAATTTTCATTCAAAATATGGGGATTTTTTCAACACAAAAAGCAACATAACCAATTACAATCCAAGATTCAACATATAAGGAAATAATGCATGCTGATTGGGTCTCCCAAAAGTTCTTATGGTTATATAAATATTTCAAATGTCACCACTTCTCCCAGTAATATATTAGCACCAGTAGATGTATTATGTATGATTGGCTCATTTAAAGTCTGCTGATATCTACTTAATAATAGTCATAATGAAAAATAATATCAGGAAGGCATATGTTGGAAAACAAACTGTGATTGGCTCATTTAAAGTCCGTTGATATATCTGCTTCAAAATAATAATTATAAGAAAAAATGAAAATACCATATTTACAGAATTCCCTTAAATCAACCAATTAGGAAGGAGTACTCAAAAATGAACTGTGATTGGCTCATATAAAGTTTGTTGATATATCAGCTTCAAAATAATAATTATAAGAAAAAATGACAATACCATGTTTCCAGAATTTCTTTAAGCCAACCAATCAGGAAGGTGTACTGAAAAATGAACCGTGATTGGCTCATTTAAAGTCTGTTGAAATATCCGCTTCAAAATAATATTTATAAGGAAAAATAAAAATACCCTGTTTCCAGAATTTCCCCAAACTGACCAATCAGGATGGTGTACTGAAAAATGAACTGTGATTGTCTCACGTATGGTTGTTAATTGATCACTTATATATAATTATATTTCATATCCTATCATAGGTATCAGTCAACTTTTTATTTCTCTGTGTCCAAGGTCTATATTATGACAGACTGTGTGAGGAGGTATTATACTTACCAAATTGATGCAAAAGTGCTGAATAAATACAAAAAAATACAAGCAAAACTGCGGCGAGGTCTAACTTTTGCTTTCAACAAAAATCATTAATTTAGAAAATATCAGATAGGTATGAAAATAACTGAAAAAAATGTATATACCCCTTATTTCATATTCTCTTTATTAACATTTTATAGTTAAAATCAATTTTAAAGATCTAATTAGTTTTCTTAATAATTGATTAAAAGATTGAAATTCACTCATTGACCAATACCAAAATTTTAAAAAAATTCAAAGGTCCCTATTGACCAATAAGAAAATAGGTATTAATTAAGAAAAAACAAAAGGCTGGAAATGAAAATTGCTGTTACATAAATATTGCAACATGACCAAGCACCTGTCACTTGAATTTTTTGTATTAGGTAGGTATTTCATCATTATCAGAAACTATGAAGGTAAAGAAGAATCATGAAGGATTGAAGCAACAAGAGAAACATGGGCAGATATTAAAGATTCGCACTGAAAAATATTTGCAGCAAAAAAATCGAGAAATAATTAAATTTTTGAAAAAAAAAATGTAACCCACTGCATTTAGGAACATAAAACATAATAGAACTAAAATATTGAAAACAAGTTTTGTAGGTTTTGTAATATAGTAATTTTTTATAAAATTGATTTACATCTAACGCAGTCACTGGGACAAATATCTTTCAAGTTACATACATACATACATATATATATGTGTGTATATATATAAAATGCAAAATTTTTAAATGAATCAATTAGATTTCATTTTATTACATATTTCTCTGATGCAATTTGTGGTAAATTTAACATAGATTTGACAATATTCTAATACACATCATTATTACATTTATTTAAAACATTGGGGTACCAATTGTTAAGAATGTTTAAATTACTTAAATACATAATTTGTTGAAAACTCCACTCGCCTATTGATTTCAATCCAGTATTGATCTTCATATTAATATCAAAAGCTATTTGTGCCAGCAACTACGTTAGTTCTAAATCAATTTTAATAAAATTTACTATTTCAAAACCTAGAAAACTTGTTTTCAACATTTTAGTTTTATAATGTTTATGTTCCTAAATGCAGTCCATTTCATTTTTTTTTTCAAAAATTTAATTATTTAGGAAATAATTAATAATTATTGAACAAAATATTAAATAATATTGATAGTCCATGAAAATCAATAAAAACCGATTCTTTCTGGTTATCATTCTGATTAATGGTTTCAGCATTTTATGGGAATCGGTTATAGGTTATTAGTTAAGTGAAGTTTTTTTGTTTGGCTTATCAGTTCCCAAATCAATGTTGTCAATTTTTTTTGGTTTTTAGTGGTTATTGTTCTGGCTGTGGTTGTGGTTAAAAGCCCTATGGCAAGTAAACGATTCCCTATCTGTCATTAGCAAACTTCTGACATCCCATTACCCTCAAACATGACTGGGAAAAAACAAAATAAAACTTTTTGAAAAAAAATACAAACATTTACACTAGGTATTTGCATTTATTGCACAGTCAAGGATACATTGGATATGATTTTTAAGTAGGTTTTCTATTGAAAATCTACTTATTAATTTTAGTGTCATGGAACAATCTGGGGGTGAGGATGGATACGTTCTTCTTTTCATAACGCAAGAAATATTTTTGCACCAATAACTAAAATTCATATACCTATATATATATACATATAAACTGTATAAAAAAGTCAATTTCTCGTTTTCACGGTAAAGATTCCAATTTTTATCCGATAGTCAGGAATTTTGAAACAACATTAGTTCTAAGCCAAGAAACTGACCTATTGATTTTATTAAGAATTGGCCCTAAGATATTTCCAGTATGGCTATTCTCATTTTCATACGTCATGATGGGAAAATATAGCCTCATTTATCAGCTTAACTTCAGGCTGGATGAGAAGGAAGAAGATTTCCATTGGGCCTGGGCATTTTGCAGTCCCATCGTTAAAAAGGAAAAAAGAAAAATAAGTGAACTTTTTCTGCAAAATGTTTACAAAATTTTTTCCTCTCTCTCCGCTCGCGAAATTGCCTTTTTAGATATTGTAATATTCCTCCTGCCAATCAATCATGGATACGCCACTGAAACCAGATGCAATTTTAAATATTTAAGAGGGCTCATAAATTTTTTCTCCACCAGGCCCAAATTTTCTCTCTACTACTATTGGACATTGGGAGCTTGATGTCCATAATAAATATTTATATATATCAAGAATAATTAACAAAGAAATAACATAACTCCAGTATGGCACCAAGCAATCACTTTATTATATAAAGAAGAACAAGTAGATGTTAACTGTACGAGTACAAAAAGAAGAAGTGAGTATAAAAAAGAGAAATAATTTTCTTAGTGGTATTAACGGCGGTATCGTACATCATAGTGTAACCAACAAGTGCTCAAACAATCAGTGTAACCCCAACACTCCCTCCTTGGTTGAGTGACGCAGTTGGTCCATTGAATTCTTGAGTTGGTGCGGTAAAAGAACTGTTTAGAGAAAACCATTATTATGGAATAACTCCAATTTTTCATCGAAAGAATATTTACTCCTGTTGTTGAGGAAAAACTGTATAAACAGTAAAAAAACCTCAACTTGAATTTCTCCAATCTCTATTCTCCGTACACCTGTCTTTGTTTTAAATCTCTTTTAGAGGAAAACTTATAATTAAGAAAAACCTCTATTTCTCCAATTGTTACTCCTATTTGAAGAAACCCTTTTACTCCACGAGGTAAAACTTCGAAATATTGCCAAGGAAAATATTTAAATTTGTGTGTATTATTTTTGTCATTATCACTTAATTAGCCTTAAGCCACCATAAGACTAGTTAAATGATTTGTTATTGTTTTTCCATTTTATTTTTACTTTGAAACTCTCATAAGAGATACAATATTCCCACATTTGTTAGTACAAAATTGTGCAATAAACTTTTTTAAAGTGAAATTTAAGTGAAGTGAGGTAAAAGTGACGTTTGTGAATATGAGCCTAAACGTTGTTCCTGTAAACTTTGTTGGAATACAATTTCCTCACTTCCTCACAAATATACTGGTATGAACTTATACCTAAACTGTAAATCGTTGTACATAATTTGGAACACCATCTCCTTTAATGTGAGGAACACACACACACACATCTACAGAGATAGTTAGTCAACTATATTTCAGTCCACGAATGCAACGTTCATCCATATAGTTAACCCGCAAACAAAGATTGTTGTGGATCAAGTGTATTTCAGCCTCTTATTATGTTTCTCCGATACAAGATGGATTTTTTTCCTTTATTTCCTTTATCTCCAAAAAGAGCCTATGGTGGTATTAATATTATTATTATAATTTTGTAATTATACACTCGATCCTACCACCATTTTAAATTATCTCCTAACTTCTATAACACCGAATAGCTTTACTGTATTCTTTACTCCCTACAGTAAAGGTATTCTGAATAGCGGGGGAGCTATTTTTACGCAACTCCTTCTCCGATCCTCTGTTAGGCAACTGTATGTGGTGGTTAACTATCAGGATTATTTTATAATCACTCCCTATATTAAGCGCTTTTAAGTTTTTCCAAAGAATAAAACAATTATACAAAACATGTTTCATTACACCAATCAGCTCCTACCGTACGCAAACAATTTTCCTCCTACCGGTATTTAATTATCTCCATCTTACTCTAGTAATTAAAGGAGAAGGATAGTCAACGAGATCGAACCAAATTTAATACAGACTCCATATATTCCACTTAATTAATTAATAATTACTCACCGATCTTTCTCCTTGTAAATTGATTGTAATTAAATTATCTCCGTAGCTCCAGAAAATGGTAGTTTTACATACCATTCAGATACACGTGTGACACCAACAGAAATTACGAAATTATTTTACAAAATAGCAGAAATATTCACAAAAAAATAATAAAACTAAGGATATCATAAATGAATATGCTGTTGACGTGATTAATAACAGTAAAATACAAATAAGGAATAAATTCCACATGACAAATATCATAGGTGTCACTGACTGGGAGATGACAACTTAACTCGACCAGTTGTTTCAAAGCAAATGAAGATTGCCAAAAAATAGATCGACCTCACTAACTTCGCAATTAAAATGGTTCGACCTCGATCCTTCATCCTAATTGGCCAATTCTCCTTATCTGTTTTCTCCGAATTCAAAGTAATACAAAAGAATGCATTCATATATATATATCTAACTCCGTCCAGCAATGATGAGGCAAGGCAGACGATGAACATTCTCACGTTTATTCATGCACTGCGGATTGCCTATATTGGTGAACTCGCAACGTATTTTACTCACACATACTCACACGCACACCAGCGGAGTTGTGTAGTAGTGACCTCCATTGTCTCCTTTTTGTTCGTTCTCCGTTTTAACATCGATGTTTCTCGAACTTGTCAAAGGATTAGGAATTTGCCGACATTGTAGCAAGCTGGCAACCAATATTATTTGCACCAACGGCTTGTTCCTTTGACCTTCTCCCTTTTTTTTTTATTTCGTCATCATTTTATTATCTCCAGGCCTATATTTTTCTCCACATATACGATTTCTTTGTATTTTATTTTTGATAGTGTGTGTAATAAAATTACGTACACTAAACAATATATTTTCTCCCAAAAAAAAAAATTTATTTCTTAAAGAAATACTTCGCCATTTCTCAATACACCATTTCCCCAACTCCGACAATAATTTTATTTGAACTCCAACTTCTTCTCCTTTCAATCTCCGTGCTCCGTCTAGACATATATGCTGTTAAAATAGATACAAAGTAAATTAATATGTGCACATTCTCCGTCTCCATATAACCACATACACTGCAGTATAAAGTAATATTAAAAATAATCAATAAGTTGCTGTCGACAGACTTAAATTAATGAGGTACCTCTTATATAATTACACTAGTGTTAAACTCCACTTACCTCCACCTCTGTCACCAAACAGCCTGAGAAAATTTTAAAAATACTCACGAATACCTGCATTGATATTGAAATCTCTGGTATCTTTGCCCTGGGATTCCAATCCCGTTAATTCTTCAGGTACCCGGCGCCTCCACCATATTGGACATTGGGGGCTTGATGTCCATAATAAATATTTATATATATCAAGAATAATTAACAAAGAAATAACATAACTCCAGTATGGCACCAAGCAATCACTTTATTATATAAAGAAGAACAAGTAGATGTTAACTCTACGAGTACAAAAAGAAGAAGTGAGTATAAAGAAGAGAACAAATTTTCTTAGTGGTATTAACAGCGGTATCGTACATCAGTGTAACCAACAAGTGCTCAAACAATCAGTGTAACCCCAACAACTACCCTGCCTAGCTTTGAAAACAAAGTAGTGCTGCATGAGTACATAGTACATAAATTAGTATGTACATACTGCATTCAACTAACACAAGTACAGATGGTGTGTTTATTACACAGCCCCCTACCCGAAACTTATGCACTAAAGTAACTTATTAAAATACGTATCAATATACATAACTAGTATCTACGTTTTTTTTTTTGTAGTAAATAATTGGAAATTCGATATCTACGTTCAATGTGACTCAAGAGATTCAAATTTTATTTTCTGCCCCTCCCCCACATCCAGTAATTTTATCAAGTCGGTGCCACTTCCTGGTGATTTTTGGACTGGGTGATTTTTTAAATGTAATCCCAATGAGTATACGAATTATACTGGAGGCATAATTCAGTCATTTTCAGTGAGGTAGCTATCCGCGCTCCATTAAACCCTTGAAATTCATAGAAAATACGCTCTTTTACACGAAAGTTTGGTCTTAGTTTTTTTATTTGAAGGGATAAAGCTACTTTTTTGACAAAAATAAAATTTTAGAAGAAACTTCAAGAAATAAAATAAGTTTACCAACAAGAAATTTGAGCAGTTAGAAGCCAAGAAAAATAAAGAAGATGAGATCAAATTGGTTTAATTTAATGTTATTCGTAAATTTTTCCCAAAAGACAATTAATGATAGGACTCAAAAACAATGAATTCGTGAAAATGAGTAGTTTTAATTATGTAGTTTTCTTTAGGATAAAGTTTACTGATAACATTAAATTAAGCCAATTTGATGCACAATTTCATCTTGATCTTCAATCTTCTCAGCTTCTAAAGGCTCAATCTGCTTGTTTTTTGACCCATTTTATTTCCTAAAGCCTCCTCTAAATTTTAATTTATGTGTAACAAGTAGGCTGGGAATTGCCATACTTTGTTCTATATAAAATATATTCGCCAGTTATAGCTGACAGTAAGACAGCCATGTGGCTAAGTTCACTACTTTTAGCTGGAAAATATATAGGTTCTAGGTTCGATTCCCCAAACTGACAAAACCTACATCTGGTAACCCTTGACATGTGCTAAACACACATGCACCCCAGTGGTGCATGATGGAACTCACAACTCTCCTTCCAGAATTAAGTTTCTGACAGATGGCACCCTATGTAGTGGACATATAACCTACATAGGAAGTGTAACCCTATGTGTGTAGGTATAAGTGATGTTTTGGGGTCTGCTTAAACCTCCTACAGCATCTAATACTGTTCAACTCATGTTGAGTCTCTCTAGGGAGAGGAGTGTGTGGGAACTGCCATACCTTGTCCTATATAAAATACATTTACTAGTTATAGTTGGTGGCGAGATGGCCATGTGGCCAAGTTCACCACTTTTAGCTGGTTAATATGTAGGTCCTAGGTTTGATTCCCCAAACTGACAAAACCTACAAGTACCTATCTTTTTTTTTAGCCAATTACAACCAAAAATTCAAAGCCTTTCCTATACTCACAATGCTTTTCAATAAGTAGAATTGGGTTTATTGAAGAGAGGTGTCTAGCTTCACTGAATGCCACGTAAATTGTAGCTTATTGTGCCTCTTGTGTAATTAATATGAAAGTTGTGTAGTCCGATGTTAAAAAAGCAAACATCAGATATATCTTGAATGACGACGACTTTTTAAGAATAAATCTCACAGACCAGTAACCACTTCTTTCAAGGCAACATTTTCCTCTCCACATTGGAGCATGAATCTTATTTCACCCCTCACATCTACGACAATATAATCCATGTGCATCTCCTAGTCGTAGTGACCCCTATTTTGATGACGTATTTTTAAATTTTAATTTCTTGTTCGAATTAAGGTATAAATTTAATCATTCCATAATTTGTGATACTCTCGATTGTAATAATATTGAAAAAAGAGCAAAAGGTAAGAATGTACTAAGTAACGATGTTAATATCGACTTCGAACCGTATAGGTATGCGAAATAAGATCCGTATAAAATGCTTTGTATGGCAAAATCTGTGCAAAATATTAACTCAGTCCGAGGATGTGCAGACTGTGTATATCTGCAAGAAAACCTTTTCCACGCCAAGCGATTGCATCGAAATGGCGTCTTCTTGATTGAGGGGTGTCAATAATATTGTTAAAACACGTTCTCGGTTCGACGTCCCATGAATAATTCATTATTTTCGTCTTGGTATCGAAGCGAATGTTCGAGGAGTGGTAATGAGCGGAGTGGAGAGGGGGTGTCTTCATCCGTGTAATCGGATCCTCGAAGGATGTTACTGGCGCAACGTTCTACTGCGGCCTTTAAATAATCGGCACCATCGAATGATGATGATAATGAAACTGCAACGACCCGCCACTTCGGTCTTCGATAATAAAATTTTCGCAGACCATGTAAGCCAAAAATTTGGGCACGATTCGATTCGATTCGACCCCTAAATACAGATGTTCAAAAAGCGAACGCGAATTGTTAGAGTCGAGTGTAATCTGCCGTATGATAATATGGAAAATTCTTTGCAGGACGCACGTTCGTTCTTTAAGTGGAATTTTACGTAATGTAACCAACATACAGGTTACGGTTTGGTAATAAACTTTCGGTTATTTTCTAAAACACTAAACTCGAGCCAATAGACAGGGTATAGGTGTAACCGGAAAAGAAAAGAAAAGAAAAGAAAAAAAAAAAAAAACAACCAAAAGCATTCGCTAGACAAAGGAATATCTACCTATATAATATGGCCGATTAATTTGTCGAATGCAGATTAGAAAATAGTCGTTTGAAAGTGTGGTATTAATTCGTTTCAAATGCCTAAATTGAAATTAATTGGTTTCCAACCTTGTCTAGTCGACATTCATTACATTCGACTGGAGTGTAAATCTGCGCCGCATTCCTTTCGCATTTAATTATGTGGCACGTATACGCAATCGAGGATACAGATGCTTTGAGGTCTTGAAACCGTCGTCATGCCCAATTAACTGAATAATATATTGGTGTAAATTATTTTTGAATAAAATAATTAAAACTAATGTAGGTACGAGAAGCTGTTACATTCCAGCGAGCAAAATCTATGCACTTTTACACCACGTCGCAGAATACCAATGCCTACCTGATATATAGTTGAGTGCTCGTTAAATGAATTTGTTAACAATAAAATCCCATAAAAATTTCATGTTTTGTTTTTGAGTTTTATTGCAAAATTTAGGTTTTAGAAATTCTCCTTAAATTGGGAAAAAATAGGAACATCAAAATTTTCGACATTTTATTTAGTTACGTAAAATTATATGTCGCAAAATGGAATTAAAAGTAGCAAAATATATCTTATTTCGTAGTAAATAATAGAAATATGTGACCCCCATATCCTGTGCTTCAGCTTGGGGGGTTCAAAAATGCGACTACGTTTTTATTTTTTCAAATTTCCTAGATAAATAAGTTATATAAAATAAAAATATGTCAATAAAAAAATAATTATCATAAACTTTAAGACAAAATCGTTTCAGCGCATTTTATTCATAACTAGCACTGGGGCCGAGATTCAAAGTGGCAAGGGAGGATTTTTTTTTCTTCAAAATCATAATAATCTGCATTATTTTCTAATAAAATTATTGAAAAGCTGAAAACCAATATAGACGTAAAGATAATGGTTGAAGAAATTAGTATACCTTCAGGATATTTTTCATCATTATGTGGACTATTTTATACACCATCTATAAAATGTACATGGTTCCCACAGGCGTGGCTGGGCAATTCTCCTGGGGGGCTAAAGTCCCAAATTAAAATGTTCCAAAATTTTCACGTAAGAATCTCACCCCGTCCATTTCCATCCTTAATCCTACCCATTCCTTCCTCTGCATTAAATGTAGGTAATAATTGTAAAACTTTGTTAAAATTAAATTCTGGTTTGAAAAAAAAACTAAAAAAAAAAAAAAAAAAAGATAGGTGAATCTTTCTAGGGAGATGCTGTTCAAAATGTTCGAATCTGGTATAAAGTCAAAAGAAAATTTGGGCCCGGGAGATAAAATTTCTGAACCTTTCAAAACATTGAAAATTGCATCTGTGTTCGGGAACGTATTTAAGATTTATCAGCATATTTTGAAAAGAATATTTTGCCAGCAATGCGAATGAAAAAAATTTTTAGATGTTGTTCAGAGAAAATTCACTTGTTTCTATTTTTTTTTTTTTTTTTGAAAATACAGGCATCTAAAAAGGCCGGGCTTTCGTCAAAACTGATGGATAGAACATAGCTACATTTGTCTTTTTTATTATATTTCAGCTACGTATCGGCCATTATTTTTAACGCAATTCTGTTAACTGCATTTGTCAGGTATTTTTTGAAAAATTCCGAGGTGGTAAGAAACTCGTTGGAGGGCTCAGCCCCCCCAGACCTCCATTTGTTACGCCTATGATGGTTCCGCTAATAATAAAAATTGAAATTGATAAAAATAATTCACAACGTTATAATTTGCGCTTAATTTTTCAGTTTTTAGGTAACTACTTTCATTGTTTGTGATATCATGTATGCATATACAGGTCTGAAATATGATATACATTATATGGTAGTCGAAATTGAGGTGAAAACTGTTAGTGTGCTAATTTCTTTGGCCATCTTTACATATTAATTTTCAACTTCCAAATTGAAAAATAATGCAGGTTATTGTGAATTTGAAAAAAAATACAGTTCTGTACGACCCTGTATCTCATCCCTTATGTGAGTGGTGAAAAATGTATTGTAACTTTCTTATCTTAAATTTTATGAAAATTAATTTTTTGCGGAAGTAGTTTTACGAGTTATCGCGTATTTAGTTGGAAAATTTGAAAAAAGTAAAAAGTACTACAAGTAGTGGAATGTTTGAGCTCCCACAAATGGAAGAACAGAGTATGGATGTCAGGCATTTTTATCATTTTATTAAGAAGCTCAACCTCGTCATATTCCATGCTTAAAACCTTTTGAAGTGAAACTTCTTTAGTATCGATAGTAAACGCGTATGACGTCAACACGATGAATCCGACGACAAAAAGCGTCACCGCCTAAAAAACTCAGTCGTAGTGGAAGGAACCAATAATCCTATACTATAATACCAGTTCTGGCTAACTATGCCGACAATGTGGCTGAGATTTACAGGATGGAGGCTTTTGGGTGCGAGAAAACGATCTAGATAGGTCCCAATATGAGCATCTCAATCTATCCATTTGCCGTAATAACAGGAATGAACTATGAAAAATTATGATTAACACCTAAATGTAAAAGATAGGAAAGGTTTTACTATCGAGTTTTGATAGGCTTAATCTGCCTATGTTTATTATGACTTATGACGTATGAGGTAATGAGTTTAAAATTTCGATCTTCGTGTTAATTCGAGAGATATTTTTAATACCCATTATAATTAATACATTGCTGAAATTCATCAGCTTGATAAATATTTGACTTTTGTTGACTGAATCTTAAACCTCTCAATAAGTTTTTTTTAATTCAGAAAAAAAGAAAAAAAACTCTGGCGCAGCAAGCCTAGCTAGAAACAGTATGTTTCGAGGAAAGAATTACGAATTTTGTCCGAAGAGTAAAAAGGCAACTGTATCAGAACATAGGACATCACAAACAGAAATTTACAACGAAAGAAATTTGTGCAATGTCAGTTTTAATCAAGTTGAAACTCTTCAAAGTAATCAAAATGAACTGTGGCCCAGTTGGTTAAACTCAAAGGCAGAATTCTGGTAATTCGGGGTTATAGGGTTCGAATCAGTAAGACAACTGAGGTGGGTGGAGGAAGAATGAAATTGACTTTTTAAAGTAATTCTGCTTTTCTGAGGCTAAAAAAAAATTTTTCCGTTTCAAGCTTGAAAAATGGATTTTTTAGGGCTGTTATCTGAAGAGTAAAATAGAGAAAATCACACTGAATGACTTATAATTTGAGAACAAATTGACCAATTAAAACCAAAATTGGTAGGGCTTGCCCTTATATCAAAAATGTGCTGTTTGTACCGAACTTTGTGACTATTGGATAGGAATTGTAAGTTTTAGTGTGTCAACATCTAAAATTATCAGCCCCAGGGCATGAACTATAAAACTAATCGCAACCAAACTTAGAGGGATATTAGAATAGGTTTAAGTCAAGGTCTGTACCAAATTTTGTTACTATTGCTTCGAAATCATATTTTTTAAAGCCATAAAACTGCCAAAACTGTAACATAATCGCCCATCCCTGACGTACCGTAAAACCAATTTTACCCAAATTCAAATGGTCTTATTCTCGATCAAATACAAATTTTGTGACCATCGAACAATAATTACACCCTGTATCGTGTTAACAAGAATTGGACAGACAAACATACATACATACATACATACATACACACACACATACGTACATGTACACATACATATATACATACATACATATATAAATACATATGAATTTTCAAAAGTGGTACCAAAATTTTCCTTGGGTCATGAAACGAAAAACGTGCTTACTCCCACCCCTGGGTCCTTCCATGAGCACAAGATTAATAAACAGATTTTCGTAGAAAAGTTACTACAAAAAGTTGGGTTCACCTCCATTATAATGAAAAGCAAAAAAGTTGGCTTAGAAGGGAAAAGCCTCCAATAAAAAATGGGGGTTTTAAATTGTTATCTATTCTCCTTTTGTAGTTTATTTTGTGATACATCAGTGGGTATATTTTTTGGGCACTGATTTCAATTATGACACTCGTTTTTTCATTCAACCCATTTCTTGACACCAGAAGCTTCAAATGGGAGCCAAACTTTGACCTCTCATGTTTTGTTGTGTGATATATTATCAGAAAGGATTCTTTTTTCAGTCGATGATTTCGAATTTGACGTTCATTTTTTCATTCAATCCATTCCTTAAATACTAGAAGCATCAAAAGGTGGCTAAATTTTGAATTTTCATATTTTGTTATGTGACGTCGGCTGGTATGTTTTTGGACCGTGATTTCAAATTTTAGGCTCATTTTTTTACTCAACCTAGTTCTCAACCTCCAGGGTCTTTAAAACGGGACCAAATTTTGATGTCTAATATTTTGTTGAGAAATTATCATTTAATCCATTCCTCGAAGACCAGAGTTTTCAAAAGGGGGCTAAATTTTGACTTTTCATATTTTGTTGTGTGATACATTAGCTGCTATGTTTTTTTGGAGCAGTGATTTCAAGTTTTATGTTCATTTTTTCATTCAGCTAATTTTTCATCCCAAGGAGCTTCAAACGGAATCCAAATTTACTTTTCATATTTTGTTGTGTGCATTAGTGAGTATGTTTCTTGAAGCACAAATTTCAAATTTGGTTTTCATTTCAAAGATTACATAAATTCAAGGGTAATTTTGTTATTTTTCATTTCATTTCAAGCTCATTCTGAAACTTATTTTATTAGAATAAGTGATGAACTGAAATTTTCTCATTAGGCGAAGAAATTTGTTATCAGAAGCCAGACAATCGAGATATTTTCTTTATCGTTGATAAGGTTATGTGATTATATATATTCCGAGTTATTGTCTATAGAATGTTGATAGAACATTGATAGAAAAGACGTGATTTTCTTTGACAAAACTGTAGCATAGATAAAGTTACAGGTATACCCAATGGTTGTAAAAAATCATTCTCAGTAGAACAGTACGAAGAAATAGACGTTAGCCTGAAAGCAAATCATGTTTAAATTTAATCGCACTCCTCGAAGTATACTCGGCATGTTTGATGTTTTACATTTAGGTACGAGAAGAAACAAATCGTATCCTTGAAAATATATTATTTTAATTAAAAAACTCCCATCGAAAATTTCTCTTAAAATGTAGGATTACATTTGCAGTCGCATAATTTCAGAGGGTACTTAGCGACACACCTAACGAAATTGAGATTTTTATCATTCTTTGTATTATTTTTCGCATCTGCTGAATGGAATGGTGATGTCATTTCGAACGAAAAAACATTGTATCCCTCTGAAATCTCGATTTGAAAATAGCGTTTTACATCAAAAGGTATTAAGAACCGATTTTTTTTTTTAATGAAAACGTACTAAAGGTCATTAACTAATTTAATTTTGTTTTCAAAAGGTACTAAAGTCACGAGATTATTTGTTATCAAAACCTACTCAACGACATACTTTATCCCTAAAACCCTATTGTTTGGTTTTCAAAAAATACTAAAGGACAAAGCTGGTACGTGAAAACCTATCAAGGAAAACTTTGATTGGAAAAATAAATAGGTTTGAATGAACAAAGAGACTTGTCCATTTGAAAATCAGTATCAGTGTTGCCAATTTACAAAATAAAATAAAATTCAAAAAGCTAGCCTGTATAGAAGGTTGTGACAGTTTTTTGCTGTTTTCTCAAAAGTCTGATTTCTGGGTATAATAGGTACCTGTTGAAACCAAGCGACTCAGTTTATTTTATCGACTAAAAAATACAAACAAATCCAGATTATTCCCATTTACCTTTAATATTTTTTAATCAACTTGAAGAAAACAAAAACAGGTTTTCAATTTGACTACGAACTTATATATCCGGATGTACCAATATAATAACTATTTATGACGGTTACCTATATATGCAAATATAATTATATGAAGACTATATGTTTCACTGTGAATTTCTACAAAACTACTAGACCGATTTTGAGGAAATTGTTTTTAAATGATCGATACCGAATGATAGCGCATTGTGATCCCATATTGTTATTTTTAGAATCGATGCGATAATTTTTAAGTTATCTCTAAAAAACTGTTTCAAAGTACAATTTCTGCTGACGATATATAACCTCTCTTAATGAGCGAGAAAACGAACAACCATTAAGAATGATTTTTTATAAACAAAAATAAAATCACAAAAGCAATAACAATAAAATTGCCTAAAAAAAAGACTTTCAAAATTTTTCCAACAAAATTTAAGGTCGAAAGTAAAATACGAAGATAATTATGTAGCCTGCGTATATAAAGTTTATTAATGTGTGTGAAAGAATAGATTTAGTAGGCAAACAAATGTACTAAGTAGACACCTATACTCACCTAATGAAAATAATCGTTGGTGTGCATGTAGGTTGGTAGGTATACCTAGGTATCTAACACCTATTGACATTATAATTACACTGCTGGTCCAAAGTTTGCTCTTCAACTGCTATATAATTAAGCTACCTTCTTCTATTAATTGATCAAAACCCTCAAAATAATATTAATATATTTTATTTTTTTTCTCACAAATAATTAAACCGAAATTTCTCATGACCGACTAGAAGCCAACCTAACGTACCATGTTAGTCGAGAGGTAATAAAAAATAATAATTAGTATTTGATTCGCGTGTAAATTTATTGTGGTTGTTGTTTCTGCTGTTGTTGTTGTTGTTGTTGTTGTTGAACGGCGTCTGAACGTTTCACGTTTGTACTGTGTGCGCAATACGTCGGACGCGGTTGTATGAAACGTGGTTTTTGGTTATGTATTCGTGTGTTTCACAACTCATAGACGCTTTGGCAAGCCATCGAATACATTAGTACACGCGAACGCTTATATTTTTATGTACTTGCCTCTCTTCAGTACGCACAAATCTTTCGCCTTTTACTAAAGATTTCCGTGGAGAGGGGCATTAATGTACTTCGTTGAATTTTTTGTGGTTCACTTTCAGTGAACTCTATATTAAATCAATCTTGTCTAAACTTTGATAACGTAAGAGAAAAAATAATATAAGTATGCAAGACTCGATCCTACAATGATGCTCGGAAGATAGTGTTATCATCATAATCGAAATTTTTCATTTCATCTCATAGTACAGCCGCGAAGAAGCAAAAAAATGGATCTCTGAATCGATTCTTTCAAGTTTCAAAAGTTCAATTAGCAAATATATCGGAGATAAAAAAATCGATCTTTTAAATATCAATGTTTACAAATCGAATCTATTTTCTTGGATTTTCGCAAAAAAAAAAAAAATATATTGAATAATGAACATGAAATAAACAGTGAAGTATGAAATTAAAAACATTCAAAAAATTTCAAAGAAATATTAAAAATTTGATTTTTTCCCCGATTTTTTCGTCTAATGATTTTGATTTAAAATGATCGATTTGATAAAAAAATCGATTCAAAAAAATCGATTCGAAAAAATCTATTCTGAAAAAAATAGATTTTTTTGCCGCATCACTGTGACACCATATCCCAGCATGTTATACAAATGCTAATGATGCTGTTATAAGGATTTTTCTTATTTTCTTTTAAGTTTTGCTGTAGAATTATCGGTTGCTACATTAACTGTCAGTATTTGGTAAAATTCGTTTGAAGTTGGTAGTCCAGACATTTTTATTTAAAGTTAAATAATAAATTATTTTAAAAATAATATATTTTTATAATCTAACTATTTACATAATATAATTAACAAAAAATATATAAATAATTAAATTAAATTAAGAAAATAAAATAAATATAAATATTAATATAGGAAAAAAAATCTTGAGAAAGCAATAAGAATTTGTAAAGGAATTAATATCCCTATGAAGGGTTTTTATTACTGGAATATGTTGGTGATGTTCTGCTAAGATTCTAGGAATGTAGTAAAAGGTCCATAGCCCAAACACGCTTGCTTCCCCTATAGAGGGGTGACTATTTTTAATTTATTCTATTTTATTCGGAAAACGACTTAAGTTACGAGGAAAATAGTTCTGCAAAAAAATATTTTTTATAAAATTAAAAAAAAAAATTATTTCGAACAAAATTTATTTTAGTATTATATTTGAAGTGCTATAGGCCTGTAAAAGTTAGGTGTACTTTGATATAAAATACTCGCATTCAATTTAATATTTTAGTTAAAAACACTAACAGAACGTGCTCAACTTTTCGCAGTTATCTTAACTACGATACTGAAATTCTTTGAAAATTGTATTTGTTGCAACATCCTTCCCAAAATTACATTTTTTTGTGCGCACTAATGAAACAAAATGGAGTGAATTTCGATACGAATTCACAAAATTATCTTCTGCATATGCTCACTCGCAACTTCAATTTCTCGCTAAGAACTAAAAACCGTATTTTTCAAAAATAAAAAAATAAAATTATTAATTATTATTTGGATTTGACAAAAAAAAAAAAAAATTATCGCTATTTTTTGGGGGTCACTGACGAGTGGGATGTTCCAAAAAATAGTGCGTGACACACGTGCAAAGTAAGTGATTGATACTCGTGTGATTTGCAGCATTCGCCTTCGGCTCAAGGTGCGAAATTCACACTCGTATCAAAATCACTTACTTTTTGCACTTGTATCACAAATAACTATTATACCCGCCCAGTCGATGATAGCACGTTTCCTGTCCTAATTTTAGGACTAAAATTTCATATTTTTGGATCAGAGGGCTACTTTTTGGTGGAAGGATTGAAAAATTTTAAAAATTGATCACATTTAATTATCTTTTGATCCAACGACTAAGAAGTGAAATTTAGAAGTACTAAAAATTAGTGTTGCCAATGAAACATTATGAAAATTTTGTTTGTAATAACATAATTTTTATTTTGAAAAAACATGAAAAACCTATTGTGTTTCACTTGATGATTTCTCAGCTGCTATTGAGTATAAAAAAGTGAAGTTAGTATTGCTGGAAAGAAGAGAAAATGTACTCAAATTTACCACCGATAAATTTTTTTATCGTTAATGATTTATTCATAACTAACGAATAAAAAATACCTAATTAATGGAAAATTAGGTATTTTTTTAATTGTTGTTTATTTCAAAAACTAATAGTCGTCAAAAAAATTTTTTCAATGATGACCCTTTTCTTTTTTAACGACAAATCAAGTTTTATTATTAAGTTTTACCAAAAAAAAAGTTATTTTGAGTTAATGATGAGCTTGAAAATATAAGAAAACACAAACACGTTTTTTCACTCTAACTTTTTCCCTTTCAGTTTTACGGTACAAATAGGTCTGTATAAAAATAAATCCCATAAACTTACCTACAAAAATGATACCTCACAATTTTTTCATTTGGGTCAGCAGTAACGTCGTCGTTCTATCAAGTATATGGTGAGCACCAAGGAGGGAATTTTTTTATTGTCTCGCCTGTCTGCAACGGTCGTCTTGCAAACTCAGACTCTACCAAAGAATAACGACTTTCCCTCCTTAGTACACGACGTACTATTTTAAGGGGAATGAAATACCGCAGAGATACCTAGTTAGAAACAAAACATCAGCTGTCAAAATTGGAACCGTGCACAGTACGTCACACTCGAAACCGTCTGAGGACATAACTGGAACGAAAATTAAAATTAAGAACGCTCCAATAATTAGAGTTAAAAACATAAAGTATAAAAATAGCCCGATATAAGAAGAAAAGAGTATGAAAAACTCAAAATTGAAAATGTGGGTAACGCTGTATCTGGTTTTTTTTTTTTTTCCTCATCGTCTTTCGAAAACATCTCGAAGATTAAAAATGTCCAGATATTGTATATACCCTGTCAACGCAGGTAGTCCTACGTACCTACTACCTACCTACCTGAAGGAAAACGTTGTCAATTATTCTTCGAAGGAACTATTTAAAATATGAATGTGACGCGACAATTTAAAAAAATTAACGTTTCCTCTCGTTGTGCTTTTGCCTTTCTATTATGCTAAAAAATTAATGTAGTAATTTACTTCATGTCTTCCACTTCGTTTTCTTAATGAAGCATCGAGCAAAGTAAATTCAAACGTTTCACTGATTGTGTTATCGCTGAGGAAAAGCATTTAGAATGTATACAAGGAATAAAACGAACATCGCCGACAACAAGGCAGAAATAAAGAAGAGAAAAAAAAAAAAACCAGCGAAACGGTTGGACATTTTTTAATTAAATTGAAGAAAAGAAAAAAAATTAGGAAGTAGAATCGTTTTCAGTATTTCCATGACAGACGAGGAAAAGACGAATAAATGAGTGAAGAGAGAATGTGAATGTGAAGGCCCTTTCTCTGATAGAAACAATGATACAGGCCCCAACCCCCACCAAGGAGGTCAGTGTGTTGGTGCAAAACATACGTTAGAAGTTTTAAACGCTACAATGTCGATAGAAAAAAATAAATAAAAAATAAAACTAAGTAGCTAAAAGGCGACAAAAGGTGTGCCATCCATTATACCGGCGGTGGTCGTCAATAATGGAAGACAACGTAGAATGTGACAACAGAATGACTTTTAATGTCAAACCTTAGTAAGAGGAAGAGAGTAAAAATGAGAAAGAGAACAAAGACAGAGGGTGGTAAGAACAGAGCCTTTTGTTCTATTCCGAAATGTCAGTCTTTTTTAATTTCCTATTTACTATAGCTACTTTCGAAAGAGGGAGCATCGTTCTGTCACCCCACCTACTAATAAATCAAGTGTCGAAATTATTTTGAATTCAGTATTAGGTATGACGGAGGGAGCAGCAGATTAAGACTTGTCGAACAACGTTCAAAGTTTAAATGGCTTTCTTTGAACGTGTAAGTTAGCTTAATATCACATCTAGTAGGTAATTTGTTATGACGAGTGTAGTGAATCCTTCGAGAGAATGTTTGTCGAAGGAACCAGATAAATTCGTCGAGTAAACCATAATTAGGTCAATATCCCAGAAAAAACACAACACCGATACCAACGTCCAATAGGGCTGGATTCATGTAGGGTACTACTTTCTCTTCAAGAGAATTTGGCAAACATGTCAACACACATTTTTGGAAGCTCAGCCTAACCGTGGCTAGCAAGAATTTAAAAATTACAATTCAAAGAATAAATACCTCTTTAAATAATTATGTTAAACTTTTACCAGAAGGTGTCACCCCTAAAACAGTGTTCTCGATCAAAGATCGAGTCTTAAGCGAGCGAGCGGTAGGGAATTTATCGATCATATTTTCTGGGTAATGGATCATCTACGATTCATTTTCATCGTGATCGAGTGACAAATCACACTTTTACCATAATTTAATTCGATTTTGCCAAATTCAACTTCAAAAGTACCTAAAATGAAACTGATAATTTGCCAGTGGTAAAACTTCAGTAAATTGCTCATTATGTCACTTACCAGCTGCCCGAGTTGTCAGCTTCAGCTTCGCTTGACAGATAATTAGGACCTTTGATCCTAAATTTGAGCTCAGTGTTCAAGTACCTCAAGGCCTGTTTTTAAACTAAAGTAAAGCTACCAAAAAATATATTTTAGCTGATGTCTTAAAAAACATGCCCGATGATATATTACACAATAAAATATGAAAATAAAAAATTCTTCTCTTATTGAGCCCAATGATGGTTAACGAATGAGTCTGTAATGATAAAATTGACATTAAATTCTAATTTAGCGCCTCAAAAACATTTCCTGTGATACAATGCCCATTAAAACATTAAAATCGAAAATTCTCCTCTTTTTGAACCCTCTGAAAGTCGAAAAATGGGTATAATTATAAAATGAACATCAAATTCGAATTCAGCTTCTCAAAAAATATGTCCAATGACATATTATACAATAAAATCTGAAAATAAAAAATTCTCCCCTTTTTAGGCCCAATTAATGAGGGTTGAAAAATAGCTCTATTGATAAAATGAGCATCAAATTTGTATTCAACCCTTCAGAAAACATGTCCGATGATACATAACATAATAAAATCTGTAAATAAAAAATTCTTCAATTTTTGGGTCCAATGAGGGTTGACCAAAGGGTTAAATGATAAAATGAGTATCAAATTCGAATTCAGCGGTAAAAAAATATGTCTGACGATGTAAATTCAAGAATCAAGAAATGGCCACCAAATGTTTTTCCTTTGTTCGCTTTATATGCAGGCAGTAGTGTTATTAATGCAGCATTCACCGATTTTCCTTCATAAATAAGTTTTTTGAAGTAATAAAATAATAAAATCAAGTCTAGAACCTTCTTAAGTTCATGAAGAATGCACTTACAAAAATTCATCAACATCGATTTGATAGATTCTGAGATTACCCTTAACATACACTTTTCCAAATTTTCCTCATTATATATTAGAATGGATATTTGAATAAATGACTTGCCAAAAATAACGCAAAGTATTAACAATATATGCGCATCTTTTGTAATGCCAACTTTCTATGCATGCAGACCTGCGAAGTGAGTTGATGTCAAGTCAAAAAAGCATCACAGTGATGTAGCAACTAAGTCTTCACCAAATTGCTTGGATTCAAGGTTGATTAACAAAGAATTAGTTTTCAGAAACCATAGCTAAATATCCTTTGTTTTAATAGTTTATATAGTCACTAGGAATTGAAATTGATTTCCCAACCTTCTTTTTTTTATTATTTTTGGGGCCAGTAAAATGCTGCTCACTATACCCCATTCCAAATAAGAAAGACGTGATGTCATAAAGACAATCACATTTCACAGTTACATAAAATCATAATAGTGAAGTAAGCAATAAACTTTTGGACGCAGCCTTTATTGAATAGTGTAAATCTCTGCATTTTTCTTTCCCTCTTCTCAATCAACTTATACCACGTCACATCTTTTTTATTAGGAATAGAGTATAAAATGTATATTTGATATGGGGCATTCACCCCCCACACACCCAAATTGTTTCTTTTTGTTTTCTTTTAATTTTTCATTAACATTTTCCACTTCTTTTTTGATGAGTAAATATTTTAGTTTTGGATAGAGGCTAGGTGATACTTACGAGTCAGGTGTCAAATCTGGTATCAGATTTTAAGTTTTGTCGACGTGTCTTTGTGTGAGTATGTGTGGGTAGATGTGGATATGTGTGTGATTGCGTGCATATCTCTTGTCAATTGAAGTTGAATGCAACTTTTCAATTTTGAAACAAACCTCTTATAATTCATTCAATGACTACTCAGGCTCTATTTAAGCTAGAAAGCTGAAGTTGGCATTACTGGAACAAGAACTGATTTTCTAATCATTTTTACCAATTTTGAAATGAATAAACAAAACAATGTAACGCCAAAAAATAGGTGTTGGTTCTGAATTTGTTTCCTATTTTTGACGTTGACACTTTATGAAATATTTATTTATGGAAAACCACAAATAAATATTTACGATTAAATAAAACAAACTTTATAATTAAAATTGAGTGTCCTAGGTATCCACACACTATGGTGGACCTTAACTTTGTTTGAATGAATTAGACTTCAATTAAATTTCAACAGAATCTTTTTCATAAAAATATAATATTTTTCATTTACAACACATAAAATAGTTAAATTAGAAATTATTAAGAACTGAACAAAAATAATAGAATTGAACATTGGAAAATAATGAATTGAACATTTTGTTCTTCAGAGTTAGGGTTTTTATAATTTTGTTTGTACATAGTAGAAAGAAGAAATGGTAAGAAATAGTGGGATTAGTTTATTATGATTGGTTGTTACCAAAAAGAAGGAGAATTGACGTTTTCCAGTATTAGGCAGATATTTCAATTAAGGTACACGTGTGTGACATTAACTGAGGTCAACCACAATTGTATTTCGTATGGAAGACAATTTTCCATTGAATTCTAACGGTACCATTTCCTGTTAGATTTATTGAAAGAAGAATAAGAGTCAAAGAAGTGTGGAGAATTAGAAAATAAAACGAATTATTTTGTTTGTGTAAAGATAAAGGCGGACATTTAGAAAATGTTCGTCTATATTCGTTACAAACAAAATCTTATTTAATGTAGCAGTTCTAAAATAAATAAACGAAGAAGAAGAAAAAATTGAAGGAAAATTTACCATCTGTGGAATCTAGAAACCTCTCCTCTTATCCTCAATGGTTCGTCAACCACTACTTTAATTAGCGAACTACGGTTGGTGTCATTGGAAAGAGGCGAAAATTTGGATAAATCTACTATCCATATAGTTTCTATCGTCTTTAGCAGTTTAAAAATAGATAAAATAAAAAACACAAACTAATGGAAAATTTGCCATTTGAGTATTGTTTATATGGATTCCTGTGTATTTTCAGGTTTATACATCACAATCTTTCACGAGCATAGCTACAGCGGCACTCGCGTATTTTTTTATCATTATTTATCAATTCTAGATTAAAACATGGCTAAAAATTTTTTATAAAACCAGTCCAGAAGCATTTTTTCAATAATGAAAAGTGGAAGATATCCAGAGAGATTTAAAAATGGTACAATCGAATTACTCATAATGCGGTGATTACAGGAGGGTACTATCAAAATGACTGATAAAACTTCAATGAGAAATCATAATTATCATACAAGTGTTTCAAAACAAAAGATTATCACACACTCATAAAAAATGAAAACATTAAAAACTTTCCTTAAATTTCTTTTTATCAGAAAAACTCATTTCTTTGCAGATATTTTCCTTTACGATTTGTATTTAGCATTGAAAACGCTTCTCAAGTCAAGTTTTCAAAATGTGTCCGCCACCTAATTTTTACTAATGTTTTATGTGTGAATTGTCTGAGAAAGGATAGATAAAGATGGTAAAAAAAGGTGAAAGGAGAAAATGGTAATGAAAAATGAAGTGGAGATGGTAACACTGTTTCATTGTTCATAGAACAAATACGAAAATGAAAGAAAACGAAAAATGAAAACTCTTAATTTTTAAATAAGTAGGTTTTCTTCAGAAAATCTGCTTAGTACGCTTGGTGCGGTATTAACCTCCAGGTTTTGGAGGTGGCAATGTTTTTGTTTCATGACCCGAGGAAAATTTTTAGCACCGATAAATCAAATTCATAACATATTACACATAAAGATAGATAAATATATAAGTTAATTTCTTGTTACTACCTTAAAAGTCACAATTTTTGTGCGATAATCACGAAATCACGAAATATGGTATGAAAATTTGTACTAAGCCAAGGGCGAGACCAATTGATTTTGATGCGGATCCGCCGGAAGGTAATTCCGGTACCATCATTTTTGTTTTTACATTGGTCATAAAATGCGTAATTTTAGAACCATATATTCGAAATTTGAAACGAATATTTATTATAATTATTTTATTGTAGCATGCTACCAATTTTGGTGCTAATTGACCGGATGGTACCTACTTCTGGTAAACCGTTTTCTTCTTATTTGTATAGACTTTTCTTTTTACAAAAATTAACCACCTGTTCAAGTTTTCTTTTTTTTTTTTATTTCATAACTTTATTAGGTATATTTCTTTGATTTTATTTTAAATTATATAATTATTTACAAAATTTTATCATCTTAATTAATTTTTCATCATTCATCAACTTACAACTTTCACCGTAACATATTCGCACTAATATTCCTAAAACTACCGATTGTTATTATACCCATAAATAAAATTCCACTGAATTAAAACTACTACTTACCCACATTTTAAAAATTAGAAACATTTTCTTTTCTCAACTCTCGTTTTAATCTTCACAAGACTTGGGATTTTTTTTTTTTTTTTTTTTGTAGCCCTCTCTCGCAATACGTCTCTATGACACGATATTATGTAAAATAATCCCATCAAAAAAATCGTTTCTTAATTTTGAAACTTTTTGTGCCCATCCCGTAGGAATAAAATAAAAAAAACCGTCAGTATGAAAAAAGAGAAGACAGAAAGATGTAAAATTTTGTCGACAAAATGCTACATCTACCATTGGATGAAGAAAAAAAAAGTTGGAAAAATTGTTTTAAAATACGAAAATTAAGTGGCTACATACAGGTAGAGGAGAGTAACAAGAGTTATCCTAGGGAAGTGAATTACTTAGCATTATAATAAGACGGAAACATTATCATCGTGTTTGAAAAAAAATAAAAAAGTCAACTATAATACCAGTAAAATGTTATTCAACTGAAAACAAAAAATATATGTAAATATATATGTATATAGGTGTGTGTAAATTCGAACAAAGAATGAAGACGACCAAAAGCAGAAAAAAATTATACAGAGTAAAAATTTACGAGGGACTTTTTTTTTTTTTTTTTTTTTAAATCCAGGTTAAAAACAAACTACCCAAACAATACACACAGTCAAAGTTCAGTAGGATACCTATATATTTTGTGGTTTTTTTATATTTCCTTCCTTTTGTTGTTTTGTTGCATTTTTTTACACCAAGGTGAACATTCTTTTTCATGATTTTAAAATATTTTGTTAGATATAACTATTTCAAAAAAAAATAATAATAATAATTACCTTAAACATCATTATTTTATCGATTACCTTGTCCTAAAACTAATTAACATTGTACTGAAATGCAATTCGATTTTTCCCATTGTTTTGTAGACACAACTATAATGTATAAAAAAAGGACATTTCAAACCACACAAAATGAATTTTATTGAGACAATCCAGAAATCAAAATTCGTCAAAATTTTCAAGTATTGTTTATTCTTTAACTAATTTAACAAGGAAGGAAAGAGTATTTTGTACTTAATTCTTTAAAATAAACAAGATATAATAAAAGGGATGCATTGGATGTAGTAGGTAAAATTTTTCCATAAGTACACTCGAGGGTCTTATGGTTCGAATAAAATTTTTTCTCAAATAACCACTTAATAAATTTGAAATTAAATCATCAGAACTCATAACACTGTACTGGTAGTTTTGTTTCTTCTACCTGCATTTGTTGGAACTGTTCATATTTTGGTCGAGTACTAGTTGGCTACACTGATTAACACACGCGCTCAGTTATTATGTTCGTCTGTAATTTTTAGTTATTATTTACTCCGTTGTTCTATTCTCTAAAAGTAAAGTCAATTGTTTCACTTCTTGAATAAACTTTCTCTCTCGGTGCGGTACATAGTTTTTATTAATTTAATTGTTTAATAATTATATAATTCATCATCTAATTCATCTACTTGCTATTATCGGACAAGTACAAATTATAGAAAATGATCACATGGTGGTCCATTAAATTTTTTTCAGAATCGATGTGGTAGTTTCTAAGTTATCTTCAAATAAAAGAAACTCATAATTTTAAAGTAGGTAATATTGCCGACAATGCTAGAAACTTTTTCCATCAAAAAATCTGATTAACTTCAAAAAACAAAAAACGAATTAAAATAAAAATAAAATAATTTCTCCAGTAAATCTACTGTAATTAAAATGAAAGGAAAAAAAAGCATTATGGCATTATGGTAAATTAATAATTTTTTCAAAAAATAGATCCAACTTGAAAAATAAAATAAAAATAAAAATTAATAAAAAATTAAGTAAAGAGAAAAATATAATGCTTTAAAATTTCTCCAGCAAGATGTAGGAATAAAATTATTGAAGTCGGCGCTAATTAAAAAGTTTTGTCATAAAATTTGACGGAATTCACGGATAACGCCTCCACGGTAAGGAAAAGAGCACCGACTTCAATAATTCCATTCCTACATCTTGCTGAAGAAATTTTAAAAGTATTATTTTTCTTTTTTTAGCTCATTTTTTATTATTTTTTTTAGTCGGTTCTATTCTTTGAAGAAAATTATTAATTTATCATAGTGCTCTTTTTCGTTTCAGTTTATTTGAATCCAAATTGTTCATCTTGTATGAAAAGTAAAATATACGTAGTCCCCCCTCATACTCTACTCAAGTAAAAGAGATATCTAAGTCGACCTTTAGCTAACGAATCAATTTCAAATGTAAGGGAAGATAATTTTCTGTCGTACTCGAGTTTTCAATTATTCTTCACTCTTCAAAAGGAAAAATATGCAAAACATAAATATAGGTGTAGGGTTAAATTAACAGGGCTTTTATATGGACTCTGGATCATTTATAGTGGCCTCAATCTTACAGCAGAAGAAGCGAATTTCGTGTCATGAAGTGCAATTATGTGCATAATAACAACCTACAAGTAGTGTTTGATATGACCAAAAAAGTGCGGCAATTTTAAAAAGGTTTTGGTTTTGAAAAAGTTCTGTTAAAAGTCAGTTCTCAGTTTAAACCAGAAGTCTCAGTTCTTTGTAGACAAATTATGGTATAAAATTGGTGATGGTCAGTTATTCACCAAACTCTAAATTGAACTCAGAGGTTAAAAATTAATTTTTAAAAGATAAGCTTTTATTTTTTATTTTTGGCTTAGCTTCATGAGAAGTAAACATTATTTCGTTGCTGAAGGTTAGCTACAATATTAGTAACTATATTTTAAAATAGCAGTAGTGAGTAGAATAAAAGCTTATAATAAATAGGTATGATCACATCTCTATAGAAGTGAACATTTTATAAGATTTAATACACACCAGTTTTGGTCAAGAAATTATTGATTATTTATTAAAAAAAAAATTTTTCTTTTATAAATTTCTACACTAGAATATCGAAGAGCCTCTTCAGAGAACTACATGTTTCTAAATCGAATAGCTGATAAAAATCCTGTCTTTTTTCCCCATATTATTGAGGTTCAAGTAGCAGACTGATCGCAGATGATGATGATCAAACAGACGTTTAGAGTCATTCAAGTCGACAAAGTGCAATGTATTTCAAATAGAAAGTATCTGACAAAATGTGTTTCAAGTTCATATTACAGAGATGAGTTGAATGATTGTAGACGAACGAATAAGATGAAGAACGAAAGATAGATATTCACCGAGTGGTAACGTCAGTGTAGCCACGATATAAAGCATTAAAAGTATTATTAAAGTTTCTATACAAATGATTTTTAGGTGTAAAGGAAGAAGGATTGGTATACACAGCATATGTTGAACAGATCTCGAATATTGTGATAGTTGTTCAATCAATAAACCAACGAGCATATTATGAATTGATACTAGAGGCACAATTCGCTCTTTTTTATTGAGGCCAACTACCCCTAACTCCATTAAACCCATACGCCCCATTTAAAATACATAGGAAATAGGCATTTTTACCCAAATTTTTCATGATATAGCCATTTTTTTTAATAAATGAAATTTTATAGGTTTCAAAAAATAAAATTAATCCAAAAACAAGACGTTGAAGCCCTTAGAAGCTGAGAAAATTAAAAAAGAAGATGAAATCGTGCATCAAAATTGGCTTAATTTAATGTTATTAGGAAACCTAACCCTAAATAAAACTAATTATAACCACTCATTTTCATGAATTCACTGGTTTTGAGCTTTATTATCAATTGTCTTTGGGGTTAAGTCTACAGATAAAATTAAATTAGGCCAATCTGATGCACGATTTCATATTCTTTTTCAATTTTCTCGGCTTCTAAGAGTTTAAACTTCTTGTTTTTAGGCTCATTTTATTTTTTAATACCTCCTTTAAAAATTAATTAATTACGAAAAAGTGGCTATCTCATTAAATGAAAAACTTATGGTGAAAAATTCGAATAAAAACGCATATTTCCTATACATTTTAAATGGGGCGTGTAGGTTTAATGGAAACCCTAAAGACAATTGATGATAAGGCCCATATTCACAAATGTCACTTTAACCTCACTTCACTTAAATTTCACTTTAAAAAACTTTTTTGCACAATTTTGTACTTAGAAATGTGGGAACATTCTATCTCTTATGAGAAATCCAATGTAAAAATAAAATGTTACCATACTCTTAAATACAAAATTGTACCAAAAGTCATTTTTAAGTGAAGTTTAAGTTAAGGGAGTTAAAGTGACATTTGTGAATATGGGCCTAAGGCTCAAAACCAGTGAATTCATGAAAATGAGTAGTTATAATTAATTTTCTATAGGGTTAAGTTTCCTGATAACATTAAATTAGGCCAATTTGATGCATGATTTCATCTTCTTTTTTAATTTTCTCAGTTTCTAAGGGCGTCAATGTTTTGTTTTTGGTTTAATTTTATTTTTTGAAACCTATTAAATTTCATTTATTAAAAAAAAGTAGCTGTAACGGCCAAAAGAGGTGGTTTAGTACTGGAAACTAACCTCTTTTGGGGCGATTACACTTCCTTCGATATACGATAATATTCACAGGAATATTATAGTATTCGAGAATTATTTTAACTAATTGAATTTTATTATCCACAACTATTGTGGACCTTAACTAAATGAAAGACTTTAATTAAATTGAAACACACAATAAATTTTATCATTTTACTTTTAAAACACAATATTAAATTTACAAGTATTCATTCACAGTCTAAGACTGGAAGAATATTGCAGGTACAGTATACGACTGACCAGATTATTTACAATAAAATATATTACACTATTACGCAGTGACAAGATTACAATTACAATACTATACAATACAATACAATTATTTTAATGAAAACCAGAGTTTATATACCTGTCAAGGTATATGGTTTTCTATGGTGTTGTGTGTAGAGTAGGGATTTGCTGATTTAGGTATTTAATTATTTCTAGAATATTCGGGTACCAGAATGTTCAGGTACTCGAATATTCCGTTAGAAAACGTGTAGTGGTTGATGGCAGGAAGTAACGGTACTTTCGCCAGTTGACTGTACATATTAGGGAAAGAATTTGCTTAGTAAGAAAAACGTATTTTTCTGTGAACGAAATATGTACGTCTATATTAAAATATGACGAACATATTCGTTACAATAGCTATTTCATTAAAAATTCGGTTAAAAACGCCTTTTTTCTATGTGTTATAAATGGGGCGTATAGGTTTAGTGGAGTTGGGGTAGCTGGCCTCACTGAAAAAGAGCGAATTATGCCTCTGGTATTAATTCATATGCACGTTGCAAAAAACCAACACTTCCAAGTCAATTGTTAGAAAAGTAGTTTTTTCAGAACTTTGAGGAAACTACGAAAGATATAGGACTTAAATTTTCACGAAATGTATTTCTCTGCCAAGAAGGTCTGATAAAAGTTTGATGGTTATTGATTCAATAGTTTCCAAAAAAAATGTAAAACTAAAAAAAATTTTTGGAATCAATTCGCCTACGTTTCTTGAAGTATCTTTCGTATTTACTGCGTAAATGGTTACGAGCGTCTTTTCTATGTTACCTTAATTAAGGTTGTAGGTTTCTTTTTTTTTGAATTGTTGATGAAATATGAGAAACTGAGTTTTCCTGCGGAGTAAGTACTGCTGCGTTAGAGTTTTTTTATACTCACTCTATTCACACACACTTTTTCATAGGTACTGAACTTGATAGAACAATGACATGTTGTATTGTCCTCATTGCTTGAGATACTTCTGAAAAATAAAAAATGGGAGCTTTGGCCAATTGCAATAGATTCCTTCAGTTATAGCTCAAGACTTCGTTGCCGAAAAGATACGTTTTAATTTAAAATTATTGCGTTACATATGCTCAATGCTTTTTCTCATTTACAGTCAACATGATCAGTTTAACATGCTACGAATGTACTTGCATTGTTTTAATTTTTCATTCTTTTAGTTGTTCGGCTCATTTGTTTGAAACAAATTCGACTAAAATTTTCATTTAGCTTAATAATTTAGTATCTATGTTAATGTGTAGGTAACCGTACACTTTATGATGGGTACATTTATTCATGAAAAAAAGTCTATTCATCAGAGAGGGGAAACATTTGGAAAACCTTCAAACATCGATAAAATGAAATAAAAGTATGCCAGAAATTGTTCAGTTTTAAATATTTTTTACACAGACTTCACTACGTAACTATAAGTATACATAATTAGGTATTATAACACTTATGAAGCGGGTGAAAAAGTTACAGTATCACATCTAAATCCGAGTAGGTACTTGTAAAAAATTTTTCTTCAACTTTTCAAACGTCGAATACAAAAAAAAAAAAAAAAAACAAACATCGTAACGTGAACAGTATGAAAAACAAAACTATATAACGACGAAACGTTCGCAAATTCCAAAAATACGTGAAAAATTCAACTATTTTGTCGACAGGTTTCACATTCGCACATTCGAAGTGGTACCAACTTTGTAGAGGAGAATGTGGACGAAAAAAGAAAAAAAAATACAAAAATACAAAAATGTATTGGAATGGCAAAAAGAAAAGCTAACACTTTCCGCAGTTGTTGTTGTTTTTTGTTTTTTCCTTTTTTTTGTTTTATTATTCCAGTTTATTTATTAAAAAGAACTTGAAAAAAAAAAAAAAAAAAATAGTTACGAACGGTTTTCGATAGAATAATAGGATGAAAATAATAACAAAATTCTTCATCGCAGACGAACGAAAAACTTTTCTAGGGTTGATAATGTTAATTTTATGAGACAGATGACACAATTATTATTAGAGTTGTATAGCGTTTATATAGGGTGTGTATATAGGTACAATGTACACGTTACAAGTACCTACAACAAAACTTATAAGATATAGTGTATCGAGAAAGTAAATTTCCATTGACACAGCCCGCTTTTATCTTCACCAAAAAACCATCCCCCACTTTCCTCATTCGTTTTTACTCCCTCTCGTGAGCCACTTGTTGCAGTGTTTTTATATTGTTAAAATTCGACCATCTAATACGAAAGTTCTAGTTATCGGTTTTCCGATTTTATTCGTGGAATTTTTCTCTTCTTTGTAATATAAGGGAGAGAGAAAGCACGAAATAAAACGGGGAATATTATTTAACTGTTCGTTGAGAGCCATTTTTTTTTTTTTTGAAAAGAAAGAAATGGGTAGTTGAAAAATGAAAAAAAATGAATGTTGTATTCAAGATTTAGGCCACCCAATAAAAAAATATTATTTTAGATGTACGACGAAAGATTGAGGATTTTCATTACTGGGGTGCAATAATTACTGCTCAGTGATTTCCTTCTGATAGAACGACTTAGGGTTGAAAAATGGTAGGTACTTTGTTTTTAAATTAATTTCACTTTTGGAGGAGCGAAAGTCTGCCAGCCCACCGAAACACATACTTCCGTTAGTGGTTCGAGGTTATAATATTAGAATTAAATTTTCATAATTGTGTTTGGAATAAGCGCACACCAAATTACTATTGATTAATAACAAAACGCAGATGGAAAGAGAGTTTTGAAATTTGTTCCTGAAAAAGGTAGTAATGTCAAACTTATAAGCAGTAGGTACTGCAGTATGGGTGATTTTTGGTGTACAGAATTTGAATTTTGGATTATTTTCTACATTATAACCCTTCTAAGCCCTCAAATTATGATAATAATTGGATTATGCCGGCCTTTTTCCATGCAGTTCTTCATATTCTTGATGAAGATGTTATATTCTAACCTTATGCTTGTGTATCAATGGATTTATATTCTGACTTTATAACCAAGTGAATTAAATATTATTCATGAGATACAACTATAGTATGTCAGTTAATGATCATGGTTCTTTGCTGAAATCGCTGGCTACGATAACCTTGGTCAGTAGGTACCAGTGGGCATCTTCATATTAAACTTAATTGGCAGTGGTGGCAGGCAGTGGTCAATGACTAAGGGTATTTTGTGACTACATAAAATTATAACAAGCTGTAAACGCTATACTCTGTTGACGTTAAGAAGTGTGTGTCGTCAGAATCACAATAGACGTCGCCGTTTGTTGAAAAGAGAGGAAAAGGTATCGATGCACATCGTTATACAATGATAAGCATCATTTTGTGGAGTAAATAAACACCGTATTTCAAGCAGAAGAGTGTGGATATGGTTTATGACATCACGCACTTCTTAGTTTGAACAGAATATAGTAAAGTTGTAGTTGCTTGCCATGGTCACTGGTGCTTGGTCATGGCTGCAGTCAATGACTGTGCACTGTACAGTGTTCCTTGTGGTTTTGATCATTTTTTGACAACATCAATGGTTGTGGTCACTATAGGAATGATTGTTAGTTATGTTTGAGCCATGGTTTCAAAAATATAATGAAAATTAAAGTAGCAATGTGCTTTGGTCGTCCATTAACCATTTAACAAAATAATTAAAACCTATTTTGACGAAAGTTGGAGTTTCTTTTTTATGTGTATTTGGTCGCTGACTTTAACCCTGGATCATACAAAAAATAAATAAAAATGAAACAAGTTTACTTACACAAAATGTCGGTTTTTAAGTTTTCAAATGGCTCCTTCTTCGCATACCAATTTGATTGAAGATCCTGAGAGAAGACCACAGTGAGAAAGAAAAATAGATCTGTTTTTTTAAATCTTTTCTCATTTTCCTCTTACTTTTTTTTAAGTTTACCAATAACAAAGAAATGATAGGGATGTACTTGAAGGAAAATTTGTACTCAGGGAAACTACAGGCTTCTAGTAAGTCTTAAAATCTTCCTTGGGTCAACCCACTTGCTAAGAGTAACCAATTCCATTACATAAAATGGCTTTCTTTCTTCCTTCACTCTCACCCTCTGTTTTCTTCCTTTTCTCTCATTTCAATTTCAAAGCTCACACTTCAGTTTTGTAACTTTTTGGAGATTTATATCACAGAAAGGGGGTGACACAATTGTGAAATTCTGTGGACTTATCATACTAACGAAAATATGTTTAAGGGAGGAAAAAATGTCAAAAATGTTTTTTGAGTAGGCCAAAATCTAAAACTTTTTTCCAGAAGAGCTATGGACTTTTTCTCTTCTGATGAAACATCTTCATGATGATTCCTTAATTTCAACACCTTAATCATGAAAATCTGTCCAGCCATTTTTTCCAATTTAGTACCACAGTAAAAAAAAAAAAAACTTTCTAGAAATTAAGATACAGATTTTTAAGACAATAGACTGATAAAAATCGGCAGAATGTTGTAACAGAAGTTAGAAAAATCATTTGTACCTTCTTTTCAAAGCCTTATTAGGGCTTAGACTAAGTATATTTATTTTCATAATTCATGATCAAAAAAACAACGCTTCTACTGGTATTTTGCAAGAACAAATTAGCATTTATCATTGATGAATGCCTCCACACAAAAAAATAATATTCTTACATGAAGGCATATACCTATTAGACTGAGAAATTTTCTGACCTTGATCTGGACATATGTGAATGAAAAGTATGTACACATTCAACATTATGTATTGATACTCGTTGCATTCAGAAATATTGACTAACCTTTCATTTATTCTAAGTATGGGCTATGACAGCAAAAAACATTTAACTTTCTGGTAATTAATTATGAAAAATATTTTCCTCAACAAGATTCAAAAGTGAGTTCACTTGACTCAGGAATTGCACAATCACTGTGCTCATTTTTCAAACTTCCCCTCGCATGCAAACACTCACTTTCAAACCTTAGTGTGTAATGTAGGTAATATTTAGAAAATATTTGAAATTGAAATATTTATGAATTATTATAATTATGTGTAAGTATATTATCAATACATGGGATCATTTTTGAGGTGTACCTACACCATATAGTCATGAGTAAAATTTTATTCCATACTTTGTGTAACAATCGTTTGTAACGAGAATATTGGTTACAAAATAATTAAATACTCATAAATGTTAAAAGGTTGTATTAAACAAGATATAAAACAGTGAAATACTAAATAGTAAGTTACGTAGGAATAATAAGGTTAACAGAAAAAGGTAAAGATGATAAGGTAAAGAAGATAAAATGTACATGGTTACATGAGTTTTTATAGTTAGAAGTTTTGGGAGGAGAATATGGCGATTTCTTGAAGAGTGGAAATGGTAGTGATATGATTGGAGAGTTATGACAATACAAGTTTAGATATTGTCCAATAGGAGTTTAAGGAAATGACATTAATGGTGATTTTGGGTATTTGCAATATCTGCAGAATGGTTTCATAGAAAAGAGTTGTTATGAAAAGTGTATTTATGTTTGTTTATAAACATTGAATGTAGAACAACTGAGTCAGTAAAGGCAAGTAAAGACTTGTTTACATGACGTCAATATAATGAGAATTGTTTTAGGTGATTGATATATATGTGAAATATATATATAAGACAGAGATATTATGAATGATACGAAATTATCATAACATCGTTAAATTTATATAAATTCTCTTCAATAATTAGCACTGGATACCCAGATAAATTTACAAATAACACCCAAAGCCCTAAAATGTACAAGAGTTTCACTCAATTTCACTAGATTCACAGCAATGTATTTAGATATAGCTTCAAATTCACAGGACCCAGAGACTGAAAACAGACAAAAAAAGATCAACTCTCAGACAACCTATATCCATTTTAGGGCTTTAGAAGATGGAATTGACGCATTCGCCCATTATATAAAATTCAAATTCAAATTCAAAATTAAAGACTCTATTCTGAAATATGACTAGACATGCAACTGGTAATACCTAAACTATTCATTTTTTAATTTTTTCTCTTGGTTTTCCCTTTACACCACTGCCTTGGTATCCCCCTAGTACGTGTATAATAATAAATTCACCTTCCCACTTTATTAAAAATCGATGTTTTCTTTACCTTCCTTCTTTTTTTTAAATGAGTAACTTTCTAAATTCATTTTATATACTGACTGTTCACTTTTTCTCATCACACACATAGTTTTCTGTTCAAATAGGCAGGAACACTTTTTGTTACATTATTGTATGTGTTCATATAATAATGTGTTTTCCATTCTGTAATGCTCTGTGTGATATTTTGATTATAACTGTTTGAATTTTATTTAGTGTCAATGGTCACTGGTGGTGTTTGACCTACGTATGGTTAGAAATTAATGACTTCATAATGTAAGTAAGATCCAAGGTACAAAGTCAAGGTCCGTGATCTTTTCCAAATTCAATCAACATAGTTTAAATTCAAGTCTTACAAATTCCCAGTAGGCTGTGTGGGTTGGGTAGCGCTGATTCTGTGGGAACTATCCAGTGTAGATGGTTAATACCTTGGTTCCTTGGTGCGTGTTTCATTTGGTTAAACTTATTGTCAGGACTGTAAGGGGTTTGCCAAATTGCCCCTCTTGTCATACCATTGCATGTACTGTCAACATTGGTGAAACAGGGCCACTGGATATTCAGTACTAAATGATCAGAGCATACGGTTGCTTTTCATTGAATACCTAGTAAGTCAAAAAAATCAAATTTTACTGGAATAACAAAAAACTGATGCAAAAAATCAGAAAAATTTTTTCAAGGTAATAGTTAACGTCATTATATTGAAAAAGTGAAGGGAAATCAGAGGAGTACAAACAATAATTTATTTTCTTTCCCCCTCCTTTATTATATTCAAAATTGTTTAGACTTATGAGGTTTTAAATTTAAATTTCAATTCAGGTACCAACTTACATGGTTTTTAATTTAAAAACCTCGTAAGTAGGCTCTCTTTTCAATAAAAACATCATAAGTCAGCAGCTTATGGAAATTTTTCCTTAAATACTTCGTAAGTCGGACTTCTGTGTTTTCAATTTGCCTCTAGGAGCGGCAATAATGATGGTAGACTTACGAGGTTTTTAGAATTCAATTTGTTGATCGTTTTAGCCTTAAAAACCTCTTAAATCTGAAAATCACAAGAAGTCCAATTTACGAGGTTTTTAAAGAAAAGTGACGATAAGGCTATTGCCAATGGTTATAGCCAAGGGCGGCAGAGTGAGGCGTTTGCCCCCTAAATCTTGAGAAAAAAACGTAATTTATTTTCACAAAATTCAAAGCCAAAAAAATTCAAATTTACTCGTTAACTTTTTACCTTTGATGATATTACCCTGTTATAAACAATCTTTGCTTTTTAAAAGGCTTGCTGAAGACAATCGATGCATCCATATTTTTTTGTAGAAAATTTCATTCGCCATTGCGACATTCGAGTGAGGAAATATTCGCGTCACTCTCCAGAAAATAAGTTCATTGTTCGTTGATGACGATTAATTCCATTGTATTCGCTCTGGAACTTCAAATCGTCGGTCCTTTCTTTTTTTTTTCTTCTTTTAACATAAAAACGAAAAAAGGATGAAAAAAAATGAAAAATCGCATGCATCAGAAGTATGAAAGAAGGAATGTAAAAATTTTCCCATTAACGGAAAAGAGAAGAAAAAAGTAACGAGACAAAATGATAAATCCATTAACTAAGAATTTTTATTAGGTATGGTGAGTTGTAGGTAGGGAGGAGTAAACACGAATAATATGTGAATGAGTAGATACATATAGGTAGGTACCTACATGTAAACGTGCCTATGTGTACTTATAGGTATAGGTAGTCTCCGAAGGGGCTAAAGTTTTATACACTTTAAAAGAAAGATAAAAAGAGATAGAGGGTGTTGGTAGGGGGTTAAAATGAGGGAGAAGAAAAAGGTAATGTACCGTAACATTAACCCCTTAGTAGACCTTTCTTCGCGCCAGGGACATCGTATTGTGTGTGCATCTATTCACGCACTATGTACAAGAATTTGGACGGCTGAAGGGTGAAGGGGGTTGATTGTGGAGACGAGTAAGGCTACTCTTTTAATTAGCGTACTATTTGGTTGCAAAAGGACCCGATAACCGTAGCACTTATTCCCAAAAACCTTTTAAAACAATTTCCGGTGCCAACCGTACAACCTCTCATTTTCTCCTGCCTTTTCCTCCTCCTTCAGCTCACCTATTACATTTCTCCTTACCTCTTTTTCTGAATTCCGTTATCCTCTTACGCGCTTTTCTAGCCTTTTGTATTTTTAACTTCCAAACGCCATGACTGTTGTGTGTCGCCAGACAGTGTGTGAGGTAGGAAAACTTTACAATTCGCCATTTTACGCGCAGCATTAATTTTTTCGCGTGTTTAATTGTTTTGGATTGTCATTTGGTTTCGAATATAATAAACAGGCATAACTTAATATGGTGATTTTGAAAAACATGATACAGTATGTCACTTTTTGGAAGTCTTGAGTTGAGCATTGGGTGTGATAGAATAAAACGTACGATCATTTAGCATTGGAAACCCACTAAACTTAAAAATCAGTGCCAACAATAACACCTGAAGCCTTAAAATGGACATAAGTTTCACTTAATTTCACTGGATTCACATTAACGTATTTAGGTATCTTTAAATTTGCAGGACCTCGAGACTGAAAACTGAAGAAAAAAGACCAACTGCGCAGGCTCAGAAAACCTACGTCCATTTTAGGGTTTTAGAATGATGACACGTTCCGTTAACATTAGTGAAACCGGGCTTGTGTGGTTATCCAATACTTACTAGATAATCGAAGAAGAAAACCCATTCTGCAAATTGATAAAAAATGATATCTTAGTTGATTATACTTTATCATCAAATTTACTTTGAAATAAATTATATGTCCACAGCAATGTTCAACTCTGAGCCAAAAGCTAACGAATAAATTTCATTGATGAATAACTAATTTCATTAAAATATGTTTTGCCAAAACTTGGTATTTTATTGATTTCTTACCAAGTTACCTTTTCTCACAACATAATTATGTCAGACCAAAATATATGTCATAAGGGGCTCAGACCCCTCGGTGCTAGTTGTCACCAAAAAGTTGGCCAATTTAGTGCATTGCTCGTTAAACACATTTATGCGCAAATTATTTATTAATGTACGTTTGTAATTCATAATTATTATTATACTATGATGAATCGGCTTATCACCAATTACATCATGTGACAAGTGCATTTGTCTTACTTTGTTACCTACAAAGTATAACATAATTATATCACCAATACATACGTAAATATATATGTATTTATGTGAAGGTGTGGGTACAGAGCCAAGCATAAAAGTGTTAGCAAACAGAAATCATCAGCCAGTGTTTACTGAGGTTGGCTCTTCCATACTTTCGTATGAAGCTGGTAAACACTGGAGATTACCTCCTGTTGTGGAATCCTTTTCAAGACCCAGGGTATTTGTGGTATGTCAGGGGGGTCATTTTGACACCCCACTCACAGTACCAACATTATTTCTTATGTAAAACCACAAACTACAACTAAAAGTTTTTGGGTAAAACAACTGCACTGGGAAGTAACTTAGAATTATCACTTCCCAACCACTCAGCCTACCAGGATTTTTATTATATTAAAAACATACCTCAGTAGGTCTGTGGTTTTTTACTTATACTGCCAATGAACCTGGGAGAGAACCCAGGAACCACACAACCGAATATCACCTACAGCCTTTTTAAAGATTAACATATTTTTAAATTTACAACCATGTATTCAAACATAAGAATATACATTAAAATATGGAGAATAAAATATGTTATTTCAATCGTAAGTAAAAACGCACTGTGGAGACTATACAAAATTTGTCTTCAATAAATAAAAATATTACAAGAAGTTGGAGATATAAAAGAAATTGACGTCGAACTTTGTGAAATATTCGGGGAGAGCATTTGTTATTACAATTATATCAATATATAAATATATCGTGGAGATGATAAGGGAGAAGAAATGAAAGATCCGTGGATAATGTAAGATAAACCAGATGAAGTTTAAAAGATGCATGATTTTGCAAGGTAACAGAGAAAGATTATCTTAGGGAGAGTTCAATAGTCACAATTATATGTCGAAAGAAAAGTAAAAGAAAAACGATTGTAAACAGGTAAATATTTGCTAAAAGTTTCTCCACGGCTTTTCGTAAATACGAAAATTTGAGAAATAAAAATGAAAAATTAATTTTTATTTATTACTAGTTGGGGTGGTAGCCGTATACACCATATTCCACACTAGTATAATTGGGTGTTCTTTAGAAATTAATAAGGTGTAATATTTATACCGAAATTCATACAAATAACTATTGGCAAAAAGGGGTGTACCTATTCGCTAGGTAGACTTACTGTACGAGAAAAGACGTAAACCGAGTTAGAACTTAACCAACGCATTTCTCTTTTACATGTTAAGAAAATATTTTTTTTTAAACCACAAATCTTCGAGTTTCAATCGCAAACCAAAAAACGAAAAACAGAAAATGGTTTGATAAAATATGGAAAAGGGAAGGGGAAATAATGTATACATACAAAAACGCCCTTGTATTCGTTTCCTATTTGTGGAAAATGAGAGGTATTTTTCGGTGATCTGATCCTGAAAAACTTTTTCGTTGCTTTTTCGATAATATGATTATGCGGTTTTGCATTTATATGCTAATTTTTTCTTTTATATAACTTCGTTTCCTATTTGTAGGTGATAAGTTTTTTTTTTTTTTTTTTTTTTTTTTGGTGTCTGTATTCAGAGTTTGTAGAGAAACGAGTGTACTCGTCAGACAGTGAGACGAAAAAGAAAAAAAATCTATATGTACATAGGTATATACCTATACCTACATACTATATTATGTATATACATTATACACTGAAGGAAATATTGGATAAAGAAAAAAGAAAAATTGGTAAAAAAAATGAAACCTTATTTTGGATGGTGATACGTGTGTTAGAACTTAAGACGATTTAAGCGAACTGCAAATTTCACTAAACTCGTAAAACGAAATACTCCCTTTCACCCTATTTTCAGTGTACATGATTTTGTCGAGGGACAAGTGAATGAGAGGACTGAGAAAACGAATGAAAAAGAAAAGCAGACAAGGGAAATGTAGACAATAGCAAGTTGACCACGAAAAAGAGGAAATAAAAACGGGGTGAAAAAACAGGAAAAATCGCATAAACTTAAACCCTCGGTAACCTCCTTTCACAACCCTTCATGGGTAGTTTGGTCGTTATAATTTTTCGACAAGCTCGTAAACAGAACGTTTTTTTCTTGTTGTACGATTTCTTTCTCTCTGCAACAAAAAGTAAAAAAAAAAAAAATGGGTACAAAAAGTTGTTGAAAAAAATTAAGAATAAAAGTGAAACCTTTCGCGGAAGAATAAAATGATTGTTTCTTTTTTTTTTTTTTTTTCAAGAACAAACAGAAATGAGCCCAGAAATGATACGAAATAAGTTTCAGTTATACCTTCTATTGCATAAAGCCGAGAGTGTTTAGATACGATAAAAGTTATTTTTGTACATACATTGATGGATCAGGAGGTAACCGCCAGAGCAAATCATCTTTGAGGGTGTTCTATTTGCTTATTGTTAGTTTTAGATTGAGAATTTTTTTGTTTAGAATTACCTATCGTGATAATGGTTTATATATTTTCAAAGTAAGCATTTATCAAGTTGGTAATCGATTAATTTTGTGCGAAGTATTTTTAATGTCTACAATTCATTAAAACATGTTCTTAAAACCTCTCGCATTTGTAATAATAATCATGTAAATACTCGTTCAACTAACTAAAAAAAAATAAAAAAATTTGGTTTTCTGTTAAAAAGTAGAGAGTACAGTCATATAAGTAAGACTTTGACCCCTCTCCAGTTATTTGAAACAAAATTAACAAGTCGAATCAAATATTCTTCAATGTTATTAACAAATCCAACCTATTCTAAAAGTTTAAAAGAAAATTGTCTTATATTTTTCTCTATAATTTTATTTATATATTTATTTTTATAATCACAAATTCAATGGTAGTACCTACAATCCTCTTCTGTCAGCTCTCAGTTTTGAACACACTTATATTAAAATTGAGTTGGCAGGTGTACGTACCTAATCGAGTTCTTTAATTCTCATCAGCCAATTAATTATCTTACTGGTTCGTTAAAACCTATCTTGCTTACTTTGGTAATTTTTATTTTAATAAGAATACCTAAGCATAAGTCTATTAATAAACAACTGGTATTTTGATTTTACCAGTCAGTTCTTTAGATCACGAGTTTTCATCTTATTTTTGTTTACTATACTTATGTACTACAAAAAACTTTACATACCAACCAATATTTTGTGAACTTTTTATAGTTATAAAAATGGGTTTGGTATACCTATTGTGTCTCTAGCCCAGATTAATAGAGACAACACAAAATAAATTAAAACCTATTTCATTTACCTACTTTGTTCGTTTTCTTTTGTTAAGGTCACATAGACTCTTAACGTGTTATAAATTACAAATGTATCTTCATTTTGTCACTAAAATAGAATCACTATAAGAACACTACACCAATGAACTCTAATACTTATGTTACTGTTACTATAATATCCCTATGTACTTTGCCTCTTCTAGGGAAAACTAACTTGTGGTATAATTGATGTACATCAGACAAACAGAGTGTAGACAAGTGGTGTACATACCTTCAGCAGTTGAATAGGAAGTGAAGTCCTGGTCTAAATTCAAATTGCCAGGTTACTTCGTTTTGGTTGCCTAAAAATGTTTACACAGTCGAAATATGTCTATTGTACATTACATTATTGTGCTGACAAATATGCTGACTGTAGGTATTCCACCAGCCTGGGGGTCAGAATTGTCAACCGATGGGAATACCTACCCCAATCGTCACCATCACCAAAATACAGCTATCGTATACACCCGGCCATGGTCCTGGGTGATGGTGACAAGAGCTTACTTCACCTCAAGCTGACGTATTCCTCCAAGAGATGGCACCAGTTCTTGCCATCTCTCAAATCACATCGGTGTCACCAATGTAGGTATTCTGCCAGCCTGGGTATCCGAACCATCGACTGATGGGAATACCTACCTCGATTGTCACCATCATCAAAATACGGCTACCGTATACACACGGCCACGGTGCCAGGTGATGGTGACGAGAGCTTATTCAGTCTATATGTGGTCACCACACTAACCTTAATGTTTGTCTGCATATTTGTTAGGTATCAGTAAGTAGGACACTGGTGGAAGTATGAGTGAATATTTCACTAGAAATATTCGCCGTTATTTGTTTCAAAATATTTAGATTGATGAATATTTTCATCTACCAAAATATGGGAACAATACCCATATTCATAAAATCATTACAAATTGTCATTTTCTACATTATTAAATGTTGAAAAATAATTTCAAAACATAATTTTTCATAATGTCCAAAATCCAATTGTTTTATCTGTTCATATGACCCCCTTTGGAGGTAAATCCTGCGTACAGCCGTGACGCAAATTGGGCTAGACATTATCTATTTTTCAAGCTGCAAATTCCTGAATGCTTCACTGCTAACAATGGCAGACTTACAACGGAGTACTACCTACGCACACAATTCCAGTTCTAGGCAGAACTTCGTCTACTTTCACATTGAGGAGGACCAGCGGCCACTACGAACGGTTTTTGATGCCAAATAAAATCTGAAAAATTGCCTACAAAAAATTCATTCAACTCGATGTTTTAAAACGGATCCAATGAAATGAAAAATATAGTTAGGAATATTTTATCAAACTCGAAACAAATTTATCGTTCGGTTGACTAATCAGTTTATTCGAAAAATGCTTCATTAATATTAATTTATGAAGGAAATTTATTACTTTCCAGACCTTTTTTGAAATCTTAGGAGTTCTGTCTCCAATAAAAATCATTAGAAAACTGAAAAATTATACTCAAGTTTTTACACGATAACTTACTCCATATTGCGTTCTAAAATTAATTAATTTTTATAAGCGAAAAATATGTCATGTTAAAGTCGTTGATTTTGCTACAACAACTGTTGACTTTTCCTTTGGTTTTTTTTTTTTTTTTTTTTTTTTTTTAAGGGGAACTAGTAAAGTAGTCGGAACAAACATATTTCACAGGTCCTTGAAATTTGTTCTAGCCAATTTCATACTGTAGGTATTAGACTGGCTACAGGTTAATGTGAATTAGTATTTCGAAAATAAATTAACGGCGAGCTTGTTTTCTCTCCAGCTTCCTTGGGTCATCTGGAATTCGTCCTCTCTTCTCGGCAATTAAGTTTAACAGGCAGTCTAATGTTCTTGTTTCAGCTATTCAAATTGACACCACGACACGCATACACTTATGCTGAGAATATGATGTAGCCGTAGGCTACCACGACGGTTGTATCTAAACTCGAACTTTTTCTTACTTTTTTTGTTTTTTAAATAGCGCTATGCCTCCTAAAAACGCATAAAAAAAAGTTTTAAAATTTTTATGCTCTTACAATATTGCACGAAAAATGAATAGCGATTCTTAAACTTTTTCAATAAATCTGAAAAACTACTACACTTGTAGCTTTTTTTCTGCGTTTTCTTTCACTCGTCGTGTTAATCATCGCACATCGAGTGAAAAATCCATTGGCTCTGTGTATTCTTTCTATAGTTCTGTTTCCAATTCATCCTCATTTACCCTCTTTCCTTCTCATATCGGTACATACGTAACAGCTACATTATGATTCGCGTGCACTCGGTATAGCGCCTTCTCAAGTACTCCGGAATTATTATTGTATCACTACTGTAAACGGGAAAAACTTTTTTTTTTTCCTCTTTCTGCTCTTACTGAAGATGGTTTTTATCGCCAATTTTTACGACTCTTTAGCACGCATGACGACATAAAAAACTTGTCGACAAGTTATGCAATATATAAAAATGCAGAACAATTCACAAACAGAAACTGAAGTTCGAGTTAAATGTTTTTTTTTTTCCTTTCCGAATTCTTTTTTTTTTTTTCTTTCTTCGTAGAGTATGTATGCATGTGTGTGTGTGTATGTGTATGTGTGTGGTACGAATGTGAGTTGATGAATTAATTGCAACGTACAATTTTATCGCATGTTACCAACCTGTGTTCTTCAAGTATAACAACGCATTCGCGACAATGACTTTTATGTCTCGACGAATTGTTTGGCGAGGAGTCAGCGAAAAGGTTTTCATTTATTCAGCGTGTCTGGGGCGAAGATGGGGTGTAACTGCTACCACCACCACCACCCCACCGTTCTGCCGATCACCGAATGAGATACACAGAAATAGTGAAAACTTGAACCTTTTTCGCGATATTCGTATTACAAAAGAATCGTCTGCAAAAAAGTCTGCTCGCTGTTTGTGTTGGTGTTTTATTGATGAAATGTAAAGACACAATCTACGTGGGTTAGACTGGATGAAATTTTGATGATTAGCAAACGCTATATCAAGACCACACGTAATTTTGCTTTTGTCTTGGATCTCGGTGTTGCCATCTAGAGTTTTACTATTATTGATGACTAAACTATGCGCTCATAGGTTCCATCAACTTTCATTTAATAGTCCGCATATATGCAAAAATTTTAACTTATCGCAAATTTTCGCGTATAATTGATCAAATAGTGAATAAAGACAAAATTAAACGTGAATATTATTATGGAAATTTATTCGAGCGTTAATACTGAAAAAATTTTAAAGTTTGTTCAATAACGCCTAAAAAATATGGTACTGATAAGTTATGCGCCGCTTAATCCATCGCCTGTTGAACCAGTTTTTCGGATATAGCGGAAAAAATTTCCATGAACAGAAAAAAAAGAAGCCTTTCCTATAAATAATCAGAAAATATTTTTCGTTTAATCCGGAGAAAAAAAAGAAAAAAAGAGGAAAGATAAGTCGTGTTGATTTCTTACACTTTTGAAGGTAATTGGGGGATTTACTCAAGAAAATAAAAAGAGCCTAATAATAATATCATGTTTGGTTAAACTGTAGATTAAAAAATGAAAAAATTTGAATCACTGATTATAATTAAAAAAAAAAAAAAAAGTAGGTATATTTTCTATTTGTTGCATTGTTGTGTCTGTTATCGGATCTATAACTGTCACACAAAATAAATATGTGTTTCAATAAAACAACATTTAATTCTATATGAACACGTCTCAATACATTATTCAGTAATTACTTCGTCACTATAAAATACTTATACTTAATCACTTCGTTACTTTGTGGATACACGTGCGTAATTATTATATAGTAATATTAAACCTAATAGTGTCATACCACATTATAGGGTGGACGACTAACTTGAGATGTTTAGGCACACTGACAGACAAAGAGTTCAGAGGTAGTTAGACTACTCAGAAACTCTTTTGAAAGGCAAGTGAAGCATTAGCGTAAATCGATTTACCAAATGACTTCTTTTTGGGCCTAGAAATGTTTACATTCACAAAAGGTACCTCTGGTACATTCCAAAATAGTACTGACAGTTATGCTGATTAGTTGTACGTCTGCATAACTGTTAGCCCTATTAATTGGGTTATTAGTCGGAGGTAATGGTGAATAAATTTAGAAGAAATATTCGCCGTTAATTGTTGCGGAGTATTTAGGTCAGCGAATATATTTGTCTGCCTAAATACGACGGAACATGCATTTTTTAATCTACAATTTAACAAATAACATATAATAAAATACATGCGCAATTTTTTTTTGTAAATGATTATTACATTTTTTGGTTAATCCATCCCAATTAGGGTGGGCCCTATTGAAACAGATTGAGCAGTGCCTACTGTATTATCACTTTTAGATGTTCTCACTTTTACCAAGTATTTTTTAATATGTGGTAAACCACAAACAAATACCTTGGAACAGTATAAAATGAACTTTAGTAAATGAAATAGAATTCTTAATTATCCACTATTTTATGGTGGACCTTACCTTTGTTTGTTTGATAAGACTTTAAAATAATTTGAACATTAGTAATTTTAACACAATATACTAATTTAAGTCAACCTAAAGTTAAATAAATTTTACAATTATTAATGAAAAACCAAGAACATTTTGTCTTTCTGTGCATTTGTATTTATATCCTTCTTCAGGATATACCTAGTATGTAGAAAAATGGTAGGATAAAGTTTATTATGAGTGGTTGGTAAAAGGAAGAAGGAGAATTGATGTTTTACTATTATGGAAGGATAATTCAAGAAGGTTTTTGAGTGTGTAATTTCAGTTAGGTGAAAGATCATTGTTTTCTTTTCTAACGAATTATGTTCATCAAATTCTAACAGTATAAAATTTACCATAAGGTTTTGTATTAAAGAAAAAGAAGAATAAATAAAATGAAATAATTTAGGAAATAAATGAAAATTATTAGAGCTTTGTTGAATGTAGTCATCCAAATAAAATATGGCCGACTACATTTATTATATTCACATTTTTACTCAAGTTTTACATTTGGACAGTCGTTTGCTTTCTTAGGTTTTTCATATTAATTTCGAGTCTCAGACAGTTTAACATCCGGGGAAACATATAATACCAGGAGGGGCTGGGTATACTAGGACCAAAAGAAAAAAGAAGTAGGACAATTGAAATAAAATAAACAAAAAACAATAAAAAAGCTCCCTAACATAAGTAAAGAACAAATCACGAAGTAGCGAACATATGTATATACAAGTGTGGACCCAGTTTCTCAGACTCCCTAACAAACATAATGATTACCTTTCTATTATACTCCCTATAAAAGTTCCATCAAGTGGCACTGAAAATAACTCCTACTCCCTATTACATAATTCAAGAATAATATGGATATAATGGCCAAAAGAGGTGGTAATGTACCTAATTAGAACCATTTTCAGTGTTACACCATACACGAGATATTGAACACTGGATAAGCATTAATACCTCTATAATAATTTAAATATTCCATTTATTATGCACAAACTATCGTGGACCTTAACGTATTTGAGAGACTCGATAATATTTAAAACACACGTTTGAATTAACACTTTTAATAAAATAATAATTTGTACAATACAGTACATAAATTAGTACGTTAATACTTATACATATGGATATACAATCCTACAGAAAGGAATGTCTGTTCACTAGATACTCTACAAGAGAGGTTCTAGGTACTTAGAAGTAGTTGTCGAGGAACTGTGTCTTATTCCTTCAAATTGAGGGTTTATATACTCGTTTGGGGTATGTAAGTGTATGTGTCGGATAGGCTAAATGAGGTAGGGTGTTGTTATTACAGGGTTGTGCTGACTTGTAATATACTCGAGGGACAGGCACAATTAGGTCATGAGTATACAGACATTATATCTATATTCATAGAATCAAATACGGGTAAATTAGTGGTTGTCTATAAAGAGTTATAGGATGTTTTATTGTTGATGAATACCTACGTTTTTGGTATTTGAAAATGTGTAGACGAATATGTTCGTCATTTCTAAAAATAGACGAAAATATACGTTACAATGGACACTTATAGCCAGTAAAAGAAATAAGAATATCAAAGGTTTGATGATCCCATAAGTTGCATCGATTGATGACCATATGGTATTATGATATTCAAATTGCAGCAATCTAACTCAAATTTGGAAGAATGGAAAAATTGATAGAAAAACAATCATATTTTGGAGTTATGAACGAACCGAGAACAGAATGAGATTCCCACGAACGAATTCTACTATAAAATTTAACCGAAAAGCAAAAACATTTCACTCCACATTTTTCATTGAAGAGAATTTGAACTGTATCACAATCTTTAACATACTGATTCGTGTTTCAAAAATCAAAGAGAAAAACAAATCAAATTTAGAAGGAACAAATTGGGAAAACCTTATCTGAGTTGTATTGCAGTGTAATATTAATTATCAGGAAAAGTCATGAATAAGTACCTATAATAAATAGATGGGATATGAATGGAAAATTGTCAGTTGAAGTTCAATGAAAAAAAAAGGAAAAGAAATAAAGTGTATTGGGTGGAGTAAAAAATTACAAGTATATTAGTTAACTGACGATCTTAATTCTGTATTCTCGGCTCCAACATCTCAACAGTTGAACTTGTTCTTGCTTGCTTGATCTTACACCTTAAAATATCATACTTAATCGTTATTATATCAATATTGGTATTGCAGAAAATACACAATCCTAACCAATTTTGATCAACCTAACGTAAAATTGTAATTTTTTGGTCAAGATTTGAGCAATAAATTACAGAATGGCAATGGTACATCTGGAGTTAAACTTCATAATTATGCAATAATAACATACCCATTATAAGATTCGACAAAACTACGAATTATTCTGCTGAAATTGTAGAAATATTTCGACCCACTCAACCAATCGTTCATCGACTATGATTTATTCTATCGTTTTAACTTTTTATGTTGCCTCATCACCTTGTCGATAAAGATGGAGGAGGCTTATTTGAGCGTGTGTACATAAATGTGGTGCATCAAACATGGCGAGTAAATAAAGTGGAAAAGAGTTGGCGTGGTGGGGGTAGGGGAAATAAATGATTCAATTTTTGCTTTGAATTCTGGGCCGGACAGCAGCGTTCAAATCGTTGGGGTGCTTATAAATACGATATTTGATGAAAGTTTATTTTGCATTGGACTACATTCAGTTTTCATACACGAACGCATTTCATTATCAATGTTACCAGTCGATTTTGGCGCATAAATTTACACTAGTATCTGAAAGTCAGATAGAGCGTGAGCGAGACAAAAACGTGAGGTAAAAGAAGGGGGGAAAAGGCGAAGAAAAATAGAGTAAAAATCAATTTTCGAAAACGCACGAACAACGTTTAGTCAAAGAGGGACAAAAAAAGTCAGGGAAGAGAAAAATATTGAAAAAAAAAAAAATTGAATAGGAATAAATTATTTAATGATTGCAAAAAGAGAAGATTGTTTATTTTGAGAACGTGAGTTTTCTGTGTACTTTTTTCGGGTTAAAGTTCGCAGCAAAAATTTTCAAATTTATTCATTCTCTAATCGAATAATATGAAATTTGTAGAGATGCGAGAGGAACAAAAATTGAATAAAATTTGTGCGAAGTTGATGAGTGACATTATGTTTGCTACATATACCTACTTATGTATTGTTCAGGAAAAATTTTAAAAAAATGAAAAAAGTAAATAAAATTGACTTTTGAAGCTTTCAATCGGAAAACATTGTTTGTTAGATGGACACAAGATTAATATTCTATTTATTTTTCATTTATTTTATTTGCAAAAATTTTTTTTCTAAGTATAGGCCTTTAGGGGAAATTAGCATTAAAGTTTTCTTGTTTCTTTTTCCTTTACACTTCAGAATATCATAAAATACATTATAACGACTAACATGATAACTCCACCATGAAAAGAAACGCTTTTTAGAATCAACACGAATATATTTCAAACAGGTACAAAAACATGGACGGCGAAGTGTCAGAGTTGAAATATTTCCAGCATACGAAATCAGTGCTGCCGATGGGGAAGCATGAAAATATATTATATATGTGTTTACAAGTTGTGTATTTGTATTAATAAATATAGTACCTTTATGAGGTAGTAAGGGATCGTTTCCCAACAAAAAATCATGATTGTATTGTTAGTGTGCATGTGTACTTGATTGTATTCTTGATTCAACACATACGAACTAACACAAAACTGAACTTGTTGTTTACCTGACTTCTTGAATTTAGCAGTGTTACCCTAATATGAAGCGGCTCCGTTAGAAAAAATAGGTTTTCAAAAATTATGAAATTAGGTAGTCACTAAAAATTCACTAAAAAGTTACGTTCCTATTGGTCCATAATTAGGGATTTTATAGCCAAAATAAAAACAAAAATAGTGTTACCGGATGTACCATATGACTGATCGGTACCAAAATTTGTAGTAAGTTATAATAAATCATAGTAAATATTTGTTTCAAATTTCGTAGCTATTGGTTGAAAATTGAAAGTTTTATAGCCAAAACAAAAACGAAAATAGTCATACTGTAAGTACCGTACAGTAAATCCACGCCAAAATTTATAGCAAGTTATAATATATCATAGTGAATATATGTTTCAAATTTCATAGCTATTGGTTGAAAATTTAAAATTTTATATCCTAAACAAAAATGAGAATAGCCATACGGGAAGTACCTTAGGGTCGATTCTCAATAAAATTAATAGGTCAGGTCCTTAGTATTAATGTTCGTTTCAAATTTTTTAACTATCGGATAAAAATTGTCACCTGTACTGTGATAACAAGAAATTGGATTATATATAATTATGAATTTGAGTTATTAGTGCCAAAATTTTACTTGAGTTATGAAACAAAAAACATACCTACCCCCACCCCCAGATTGTTCAATGACAAAAATTAATAAGTAGATTTTCAATAAAAAACCTACTTAAAAATGAAATGTGTTTGTTTATTTAAAAAAATGAAAATTAAATACAAACATCATTTTCCATATATCCTGGACTGTGCAAGAAATACAAATCGTGCAAATTTTTTCAACCAAAGGTAATTCACTGATGAAGTGCAATAATGTGGTAAAAATTTTCACGTTGAATTTTGCAGGTAAATATGGTAGGTATGAATGGTCGACTTGTTCGAGTAAAACCAAATGGACTATGTCAAGGTTAGAGGATAGTTGTTTTACACTTATAAGTTATTCATATTTGTTCGACTAAAACGGTTCTCTACTGGTTCAATGTCACAGACAAAAATATACTTGTTTCAGATGACTAGTACTTACTGTACAAGATGGAAAAAAGATTTAACTTAATTTTCTTTTTTAAGACATATTTTTCTGCCAGTATTTTGGATATAAAATTTATAGACCCAACCCAATTTATAGGGAATTTTAAATACGAGAGAACATCTTCGAGTATTTTTTGGCTTCACTAAATATTAATAAACATTACTGGAGACATTATAGGCAGATATATTTCATTATAGGAATAGGCATCACGTAAAACTTTCAAATAAACTGAAATTGGGTGGCTGTGACACTGAACTTTCCATTTTGTGAGCATACGAAATCAAAATTAGATGCGCTTATTCATTAGTGTTACCTATAGCTACCATTAACGGGGAGGCCAAGGTGAATAAAGTTAAGGGTTGCACGTGTAGCTTAACATATAAGTAGACTTCATGGCTGATCTTAACGTTTATTGCATTGAGTGAAAAGATTTAATGATGCTTAATATCAACTTAATATAATTATTCTTTGTTCCAGCGTGTAATAGGTACATAATATTTGCAAGTATCTCCCCTTCAATTAATTACACTTTTCATTTTTGACTGTTATTCTTCCTCCAACGTACTTCCTCCTCAAAAAAAGAATGATTGACTCACCAGTGCAAATATTTTTCATTTAAGGTTCTACAAATTTTACCCGCCATCCTCGGTCTCAACTCAGAAACCAGTTTACGCGAACCAATAAACTTATATAACATAATAAAACTGCGGAAAGCGATAGGGCGTAAATTAACTGCGAACAAATCGATAAAAATGAATCGATTGTGGGCTTGAAAGTTTAAGCTTAATAATTATAGAGGTCCGAGAGTGTTTTTAGAGAAATTAAATAGACGACATCATTCAATTTGATCGTACGTATATTAAACAAAGTTTTTAGATTGAATAAAGTATAGATTGAACTGTCACATTCAGTGTGACGTCATATAGCGGAGTAAAGTAAACCGGTTTATATTTGTAGTCACGAACAGTGAGAAAGTCATGTGGAGAATATAGCTAGGTGACAATTTTCAAGTCAATCGATTGCACGCAGATTCCTACACTCCCAATATATCGATAGCGTGCGGATTCCTACTCACTATTTGTCAACTTTATTTTTCAAACTGCAGTACAAGCTATCGGTTGTGCATTAAAAAACCAATTTTCTTCCTTCAAGTAATAGAGAATGTTTTTTTTATTCATCCTTAAATTAGGCTATTGGACATTGGGGGCTTTATGTCCGTCTTAAATATATATATTGTATATATCGTAATTACTAAATAATAAATAACACTCCAGTTCCGCACCAAGTAATCACTTTATTATAGAGAGAATAACAAGAAGATGTTAACTCTACGAATACAAGAAGAAGAAGTAAGTTATAAGAATAATCTTCTATATTGGTAATGACGGCACCATACATCAGTGTAGCCAACAAGTGCTCAAACAATCAGTATAACCCCAACATAGGCAATTTAGCCTTTCTCATTAAATCTGTTGCTGATTCCAGCAAGCTGAATTTCTTAAAACGAACATAATATGAAATTGTAGAATCATACAAAACCTGTACAAAGATCAACAATAAATACCAACTTTTCAGCCATAAATTTTATACACAATGACTTTTACCATTTTACCCTTAAGCTAATGGGAAAATTAATTCGGCTATTTTAATACGGGCGTAAGTCCAACTTTTCTTAAAGGGAGAATGAATTCCCAATTTATATCAAAATGGCGCGTAGTTGACGCTGTGTTGATATCTAGAGCTGCAAGAGCCTACTCAAAACGTCATTCTCTTATTTGTCATCATCTGGAATCAGACAAGCATCTTTTTTTATTTTTTCATGTAATATTAAATGTGGCACACCTACCATCGCAGGTATACGTGAAAACATCAAAATGTAATAATTACGTCCCCAAAAAAATTACATAAGAAATGTAGTAGGAGTGGGGCTTGAACACAGCACATATTCTAGCCACTGAGCCATGACTTGACCCATAAGGCCACAGAGAAACTCCCCACACCTTCAGTTTTCATGCCCTATAGCATACAATTGTAAAAAATGTACAATAATACAAATAAAATTATTTTGAGTTAGCTGGCGGGAGATGTTTGTTATGTAATCAACACATCTGTCATGTGGGAACAGAGATGTTATTGATAACTTGATTGCGTGCTATTGATTTATTGTTTGTAATTAGCTAAAACAATTTGTGCGCAAAGATCTCCAATGAGTTTAACATGAGGTATTCCTTAAAAATTTGTAGTTTTTACTTTCAAGTTTTTCTTGAATATTGAAAGGTAACCAGGTTTCAAAAACACAGATAATAATTTCTCTCCTACAAATGTATACGTGTAATTGAAAGAGGGAAATTTTTATCTTGATCGGGCCTTATCACCTGTGATAGCAGTTTGTCCCCTATTACAGGTAATTTGGCCTATCACACTCCATTTGACTTCGGTATTGATTTGATATTATGTTCTTGTCTATTCAGGCTTTTAGCCTCATTATTATAACTTTTTTCTGTATTTTTATCTTCAATTTATTCACTCCAATTTACAGACATGGACTCTTGTAATTGATCTCAACATTTGGTTTATACCTTCATATGTTTAGTAAAGGTCCATGTATGTTAACTTTGTTTTTCATTACATTCATAATGTGCTGATTTCTTTTACACATGAAAAATGGACAGGGATGACCATATTTCCCACTAAGTAGGGGAAGTGCACCCAAGATGACATAGTGCCTAAGATGACACATTTGATGTTTCTTAAAAAGTATGCACTGAATGGAATTTTTTTTGCTGTAGGAATGTTCTTTTCAATGGTAACATTGTTTCTCCATTCAGACGATAATGCTCATACACAAAGCCAAAAAAATTTCTAACTTGGATTTATTCAGAGGTTTTTTTTTAAATATTACAATTGTTTTAATTTTACCAAATTGCGGATTATTGAACTACTTCATTGTGGCAATAAGAGAAATGTCAATTATTAACAGTAAGTTTCCACTACATCTTGTTGTATTTGCAAAATAAAGGAGCATTATGTTTTTATCAATTTTCATTTGAATTAATGTTTTTTGCTTAAGATGACCCACCATTTATCCGCTTAAGATGACATACTATCTCATCTTGGGCGGATCACTGATAACTCTGATTGTTTCAAATTTCGTGTTATTTTCAACTTATTTTTGTAGAAATGAGCCATAATTATCAGCAGAAAACGGACAGAGAAGCTTAGTTAGAAGAAGATATGAGATAAACTTTCTAAGACCAGAGAAAAGTGGATAAAATGCATCGATTGTTGCAAATGGGCTCACACACGATGCACTGATGTACAATTTACATGTAAATCATTTGTATGTGACATTTGTGCATGAATAATAAAATGACAATTTCATTTTTTGTTGTATTTTTGGAATTTTATTTCGTGTGTCATTTTAGGCGCATGTATACCTAAGATGACACATTTTGAAAAAAAAAAAAAATTATAGTAAATTTTCTATTGTTGGGGAGAAAATTTTAATAATGGGAAATGATTAACAACAGTGTGTAGTTTCTTTTAATATATTGTCACTACTGCTGTATCACTTAAATTCCCAAAATTTTATGTTGAATAAAAAGTATGTCTTCTTAGGCGCATTTCCCCTAGTGTGTTTTCTTTTTGGTGGGGCTTTGATATTTTACACAGCTGTTTTGGCTTCTATTTTTATATTTTAAAAATTTCAAGTTTCAGAGGTTTCTGAAAAACGAACATTGGACTAGCTATTCAATCACACCAATTTTTTGGCCTTTATTTGGTGTTTGTTATCCAAAATGTATTTTGGAGATCTGGAGTCACGAACCACAGACATGTCGGGAGTCTCGAGTTGTTGAGCGTATCTTTTCATTATAAATATGTAGCCAACTGTGTTTGTTTTGTTGTGCTATGTTGCCACCCCAGTTGGCATACCATAAAGAGTATATGGATTTCTACAAAGCATTAACTACAATAAGCATGAAACTATCGATTAAACATTTTTCTAGGTAAACAAAAAATTCTAATTTGCCTGTATATTCAATAAATTAAAGAAAACTTAGAAGGAATCTCCGCATGCATACCTCAAAAAAGTATATTTTTGACCGTGACTTAATAAATATTATTTTTCTTTGCAGTGGCAAAATTTTTTTGTTTCCAGCTAAAATATAAAGACAAGAAAAAAACCACTAACCTATATGAATCTCAAGAACAAGATATATCAACCAATACCTTCTTCTCACTCACTCCCATCCACTTTTAGACTCGTAATTCACCATCATCTTGCGTTTCCTGCAAGCGAAAAACTGTTCCATCGAATCACTTCCGAAAGTAAGACTGTCTTTCAGATCGTCGTAACTTTAAAAGCGTTTCGTGGCAATCGTGACACGAAAATGTAAAGCCCAAACTGAATGTTCAACGTGCATCCGGTCTTCCCTCCACACGTAAATAGCCTACTGCCAAAATTACAATAATTTGCGGCCCACCTCGTAATCACTCGCCATTTATTCGACCAGCTAATTTGCGAAGTAGGCACATAATAAGTACTATATTTGACAAAACATTTGGCAAAAGGGTGGGAAAGTCCACATTTCGGTTGGGAAAACGTTAGGTAGGTAATATACCTGCACCGCGTTCATTGTGCACACACGTTATCACGGAGACACGAATAGGCAACGATTCTTGGCCAAATACCATACAGACGTCGTCGTACAAAACCGGAATGACGTAGAAAGCATCCTTCCTGTATTACCCTCGCGAGGAGCTGGTCGTTTGTGGGCCAAACATAGTATGAACCATCGAAAGACGATGCTCTCTCATGTCGAGTCCATGTAGCGGTGAAGTGGAGGGGCGTGAATGGCGAATGTCTTTGTGTCATGCTAACTCGAAAGCTAAAACTATAAAATGTACAACTCTGTATAATCGGATGAAAGTGATACATTTTCAATTCTTTTCGTAGGTAGCTGAGCAACATAATAATTATTATACCTGCATTAATTATATTGTAATCCAATCAAATGAGCTGAAAATATGGCTAAAAAACGGAGTAATAAATTTATACTTATCTGTATAAGGTTAAAGTCGAAATTTTCTGTATAGGTATGTACGTCGGATTTGCTGTACTTAATCTTGACAACACCTTTAAAGTACGGACGCAAGGTACGCGAATGTCTTCCATCCGTGGTGAATCAATTTTCATCTTGGCGAAAAAATATTCAAATAAAATTGAAAAAAGACTAACAAATCTATAAAAATGTATTTTACACAGTTTTTTTTTTTTTTTTCGAATGTTTAGTTTTTACAAATATTATCGTTGAAAATTCATATTTTTCTGTTGACACTTATTTAATACAGTAAAACACACGCAGTAAAATACATCTAACTAATGGGAAAGTTCGGGAGGGTTTAGACCTCTTTTGATTTGAAGAAAAGCTTCAAATTAAAAAGTATATTGTATTTTTTCAGTGGGGATGGTGGTGGTGTTCTATGGAGGTGTCAGAGGATACAGCTGAAAATATTATATTACTCTCCTCCGCTTTCGATTATGCTATCTGCGCCCTCGACAGTATATTGGTTCAATTAGTCAATAATATTTTATTGAAAGTTTATAAACAGACAGGTGAGGCGAAATTTTCCTTCATACTGCATTTTAGCACCAACTTCCTTATTGATATCCTCGACGAGTATATAAGACCAACGAGCATATGAATTAATAGTAGAGGCACAATACGCTACGGTTTACACGACGTTCAGTGAAGCCAGCTACTCCCACTCCATTAAACCTATACCTCCACTTAAAATATGTAGGAAATATGCGTTTTTACCAGAAGTTTTCGCCATAATTTTCTTATTTAATGAGATAGCCACTTTTTCGTAATAAATGAAATTTTCTAATGTCATCAGTAAACTTAATCCTGAAGATAACTGAAGATAAGGCTCAAAAACAATAAATTCATGAAAATGAGTCGTTATAATTAGTTCTTTTTAGATTTAAGTTTACTGATAATATTAAAATAAACCAATTTGATGCACGATTGCAACTTTTTTTCAATTTTATGGGGTTCTCAGGCCTTAAACTTTTTATTTTTTTGGTTAATTTTATTTTTTAAAACCTCTACCAAAATTTCATTTTTTACGAAAAAGTGGCTATTTCATTAAATAAGAGAATTATTGTGAAAAATTCAGGTAAAAACGCGTATCTCCTATGTATTTTAAATGGAGCGAATAGGTTTAATAAAGTGGGGGTGGCTAACCTCACAGAAAATGAGCGAATTGTGCCGCTAGTATTAATTCATATGCTCGTTGCATAAGACTGTATCTTATACACAATCTAATGTAAAATCAGTTGGGGAAGTGGTGCAAAAATTTAGACGAGAGAGAATTTTACATCACGTGTCTGTCTATAGACTTTGAATAAAATTATAGACAAACCGAAATCTTAATAATTATATACCTACCTAAGATATTGTATTAGTATACTTATAAATGTACACACTGTACGATGTGTTTATTACACACGAGTATTAAATATAAATAGAGGACCCACGCCCATCTAAACGCTATTTCTATAGAAATGGAACCACTTGTGAAGCTACTGTGCCTACTCCTACAATACATAATTTAAATTTAACTACCCCAAATTCGGGCCCATTGATAATAATAGAAAAAAAAAATTTTTTTTCAAATAATCGAATTAAATCAATGACTAAATAATATTAGATTTTATTAATTCAGAAATCACAAATATCACCAATTTTGTAGATAAAAAATAAAATTGAAAATTGTATGGTTCCGTATAAGTGGAGATATTAATTTAATCATAAAAGTGGAGCCACTTTTTCTTTTGCATGCGTCCTCTGTTAACAAAAAATTAAGTATTTTAAACGATAATTAATTCAATATAATGAGTTTGTCAAATTGGGAGTAGAATACTTTTTTATAGATTTTCTAGTATTCTTTAAATTTTTATGAACAATTTTTCGCTAGAATAAAAATTGAGTGCGATAACCGTGAAAAATTGCGATGCTCGACTATTTTCATCTCCTTGGAGACACTCCAGTCGTTTGCGTCCGGATTTTAAGCCAGTTTTTAAGGATGGTGAAGTCCAAGTTACTTATACAGGGTGTTCACTTCGAAAGTGCTTCATTGTAAAATACATGCAGATTATGTTTTTGTAACCTAAAGAAGTTCCTATAATTTTTTCCATGTATGGTAAATAGCTTTCTAGAATCAAAATCTGACAAACAATCTAATGGTGAAAATTTTGAAGTTCCTCTGAGAAATATTTACAGCGATTATGTTGGAATTTCAATTGAATGTACCCGAACTTGTGATAGAAATGAAGGTCATGAGGTACCAGTAGATTGTTATAAAAATACTAATAAATGTTTGAAGACATTTGTTATTCAGTGGTTTTACCTAAAACAATGAATTTTATAGTTTTAAATGCCTTATGGTGACATATTATAGTCTTCCAGATCAAGAGATTTTGCTACATGTGATTTTCTTCTATGAGAGAACATCTAAACTCAAATATATCATCAGGGACGATCATGATATTATGGAACAGTAAATGAACTGCAGAATTCTGTTTTGGGTGGTTTTAGAAAAATTTGTCTTCAGAATTTGCTTTTAATGAGAGCCGATTTTTATGATCACTTAAATCCACGTGTTATCGCAGAAGGAGAATAATTTGCTCATTAATAATTACTGTAAAATAAAATGTTAATGTCTGAGAAACCAACTTTATGTATGTTTTTGTTGAGAAAGTGTAATTTTCCGGCTTCTAAACTTTTTCTCACTCTTCAAAATACGTTTCTCTTACAGTTTGAGTTCTCTTCGAAATGTGTCGTATCCATCAGCAACTTTTGTAATAATATCTTTTTAAATTTTGTTACAAAAACAAAATTTACAGGTATTTTTATATGGGGTGGTTACAAAGTGAACACCATGTATACCAAATTTCAGCTTTCTATAAATTTTTCCATTTTTAAATCCTAATTTGCCTGGACTACCCACAGTAAAATTACAATTACAATTGACAATATGCTCCCAATTTGCTTTTTATGACGCATGTCAGCCTAATTTCGACAGAAAACAGTTGTAACAAAAGTTATAAGTACTAAATCGCGATCGAGGGTTTCTAAGTTGAGCCGAGTTAGAAAACTCAGTTTAGTGTAACGAAAGTGGACGACGTAAACTTTTCAATGTTCTTTCGATTAATATCCCTTTGGAGAGTCATTAACAAACTTTTTCCCTGCCAGCAAGAAGTACGTATTAATGTTTGTTGTGTCGTGACAATGAAAAATATAGATAAGTACTTTTCCTAACCTGATATATCTCTCTTTCATTTTTACCGTCTCCTAAAGACCCGCGAATTTTTTTGAGCAGACGAAATTATCTATATTTCTAGCAATTTTTCTCATTAGATCGACAAATTCGGTTTATGAGATTTTTTTCTTGTAGAATAAAAGGAACAATTTCTTGGCTATGAGCAGATAACCCTTCAATGCAGTAAAATAGTCTAGTTAAAATTATGCTCTAATTATTAATTTATGTTTTCTTTTTTTCCCTTAAACGAAAAATGTAGCCTATTTTTTTCGTCTCAGTTCACAAAAATATCACAAATTCAGATATATTCGGACATTAATTTTCAAATGATCAGAGTATTTAACAAATAATAATAAAAATTCAAAATATTATTAATTTTGACAATTAGATAGAAATGAAGACAATAAGAAGGGCAAAAAATTATCCCACTGACGTACCCAATGAATGTATTTTTTGTTTTTCAATCCATAAACCATTGGTTGCAGAATATTTGTGTAAGAAATAAAATTATGACCTAATGTACTGCAGGGCACCCACGTAGAGTTACTAGATCTCTCAAAATAACGAACTCTGACGTCAAGTAAAATTTAAATTTTTCTAACTAAATTTTTGTAATTTGTCTTATGGCCAGTTCTTTTCATTTTCATTGACTCTGATCGTTGCATTCATGTACTGGTATATGTGAATATTTTTGATCAGTTTTTATGGAACTTCGATAGGTAGATATGTGATTTGAAAAAATTCACGTTGAAAAATATTAGTCATCAAAATATCCAGTGATTTCTGTTACAAATACTACTCTCACTTTTTTCACCTCTTCCCAACCAGTAATAGAATAATACAATTATTATCGACTTAGGACCAAAAAAGCTCTTGCACAACAAGTCACGTCAGAAAATGTAGGTTTTTATCAACAAAAAACTAAATAAATAATAAATACAAAAAAAAAATCAAAGCATCAAAAGTGTTTGGCCGAATGCTGGTTAAATAATAGGAACGTTTAAAATGAAGTTTCAAGGAAATTCATGATGAATTATTAAGTTATAAAAGAGTACGCAATTTATTAATTGATTTCTTAGGAAATAATTTATCTTCTATTATTAGCAATAGTTCGAAATTTTTACCCAGAATACTTGCAAACGGGGTATTAAAATTGACCTCGCAAAAATGTTATGGGTGGAGATGATGTAAATTATCCATTTTATGGGAAAGGAGAACAATTGGTACTATTTTCCCATTTTCATCTAATTTTTTTTAATGTACCTATATTTTTATAGAGGTATATAGTCAAATAGTGGCATCCGTATAATATTTCACTTTATCTATGTTGCAGAAGGAATTCATGAGGAGCAAGATGAGCGAAGGAGTAGACCTTGTTGACTACTCCTCATCTACTGCATAAATTCTGTTCACACTATAGTTCGTAAACACGAACTAAGTTGAAAAATTAACGTGAAATGCCACTCTAGCATAGAATCTGGTAAGTAACAAACATAACGTTTCATTAAGGATCCTCAGTAATCACCTATATATTTGATTGAATGATGCCTTTGTTATCAAAAAAATTCACGCATCAAATCTCCTATCATTACTTAAGATCATTAAACAATAATGGACCCAAAATTTTCACAGATTCATTTTCATGTGCAATATGAACAATCTTCAAGCAACAAAATTTATTATCATTCTTCCGAAAATCTGATGTAAATAGAAAACATTTTGTTAACTTCAAAATCAAGTATTCCACCCTGGAGAAGTTACTCTTTGCGTTGTTCCTCTTCGTGAAAATTTTAAAAGGACACTTACTTAACTACATTTTATAAGCATTGAATTTACATTGAAGGCTTTGGTGGAAACAAGCAAAAAAGTTTTACCATTATACGTACTGTAAGCCCATCTCTATTTGCAAGATCTTCGAAACAAAGCGCCACAAATGACTCGCTTCGACTTTAAAACGAGAAAACTTCGTTGTTCTGTTCTTCGTTTTCTTAAAAAAGATTATACGAAAATTCGTTTTATTATTCTAGAAGTCCTGTCCAGGTCTTCACATTGAAAAACGTAAAGTCAAAATTCCAGCGCAGCGAGCCACGACAGAAAATGTAGGTTTTCTTAAACTAAATATATAATTACAAAAACAAATCAAAGTAACTAAAAATTAGATCAACAAATGCGTTTAAAAAGAAGTGCCAAGGAAATTCATAAATATTGTATTGTGAAATTATAAAAAATTTACATGATTGGCATTTCTTGCACAGTCGAGGATACACTGAAAATGATTTTTGTATTTAATTTTCATTTTGTTAAATAAACACTATCCCCACTTGAAAGTATTTCGTAATCATGATTTATTCGTGAACATTGTTTTCAATTTTTGTTAAGCTTACTATCCAAATGTGACGGGGGCTTAAAAATGGATTACCTAGTTTTTCTATTTGTAGACGTACCTGTAGCAACCTATTTCAAAAACCTCTTGGATTTGGCGGATTTGATTTTAAATATGTAGGATGAATATCTGTGCAATTTTTTTGTGAGGTTTCTGACATATTTTTCACTTTTTGTTGCAAACTTTGTTTTTTTAACTTTTTGTTATAAACTTTCACTTTTTGTTGCAAAATTTGTCATTATCACTGAAAAATTAATAGTGTTTTAGTTGAAGATAACTCACAAATTACATTATGGATTCTGAAAAAAATTTGATGGGACAACCATAGGATTATCTTCAATAATTTCAAAACAGTTCATCAAAATCGGGACCCAGGTTGAAACGTTATGCTGTAACGAATATAAAATAAAGCAAAAAAAAAAAAAAACCATAATCATAAGGATCGAATAAATTGATAACCTTCTCCTTGCTTTGAAGTTGATTAAAAAAGTGACTATGTATACTGTGGGGACTCACTGGTATGAGGTATAGGGGCTTGGACCCCTTGAAAACAATCGCTACCCCAAGGGGCAGGCAAATAATCATCCTTGTGATGTTAAACAAACACAAAACACGTTCGATCGTAATTACCTGCATGCACTTCCAGGTAATATACGAGTACAGAATTGTGACTTATCTTGACAATCCAATGATGTCACAATCCGCTCATCATCTTTTATCACTACAAGAGATGACGCAATTGGGCCGCTCTTACTTACATATGTATTCTTTACATACGTGTGTATGTGTGCGTATAATTAAACCAGTATATAAACCATCTGAACCATCTCTAAAATTGCCAGTGTTTGCCCAGGTTTTGGCTTACCCGTATGTTAAATATGAAGTGGCTGAACACGCTTAAATTCTGTTGAATTTACCTTCTGGTGAGAATACTTTCTCACAACAAGGTATTCCACATATACTCAGAATTAGAAATGTACCATTATAATCAGAATGGCATGACGAAGTTTCCTGATAATGTAGGTAAGGTATCTTACACCAATAAAATTTACCTACGAAAAGAAAACAGGTATTCTACTTAATTTTATGTGGGTTTTGAAAGAAAATTTACGTATTAATTTGTGCCTCATGAAATGTTTTATAGGGGTGGTGTAGGTACGTTTTTTGTTTCATATACCATGGAAACCTTAAATTGCACTAAATACTCGAATTCATATGCATATTACAGATAAGATTTTTTTGTTATCGAAGGACCTACAGGTCGAAAATTTAATCCAATAGTCACAAAACTTGACTCGAATATTAGTACTAATTCAATGACCAGACGTATTGATTTCAATCCGGATCGACCGGACGGTACCTTCTTTGGTGCGTCTATTTTTGTTCATATTTTAGAGGTTTTATAGTTCCAAATGCTTCATTTTTGATTAATATATACGAAATCTAACAAAAGCTACTACTAATTTTATGTTAGTGAGGATCATTTGGACGATACCTAGTTCCGAACTGTCTCACTTTATTCTGATTATAAGCTTTAAAATGGGTAATTTTTAATTAATTGCTACGAAATTTGGTTCAATAATAATAATAATAATAATAATAATAATAATTATTATTATTATTATTATTATGGTCTAAAAGTCTTTATATTAGCTGATAATGTAAGTATTTATTTTCTTTCATCTGAAATAATACCTACGAATTTGTTGCCAATTTTGGTTTTTATTAAGTAAATTTTAAAAACCAATTAGAGTCGCTGCTTCCAAGTGTTTTTTTTTATGTTTTTAAAATATTACAGCAAAGATATCAGTTGAACATCAAAAAGAAAGAAAATATACAAAATATACTTATAGATAAGTTATCGAAAGTAGGAAGTCTTATTATAGGTTAAGAATATTGTACTTTTTAAAAATTGTTTGGTTACTTTTTTTTTTAAAAACTTTATTTCATTATGATATTTCATCTGACATAGAGAGTTTTTCTTTATTTTTTATGTTAGATATATTTGCATAGTAATGCGAACTTTGACATTGATAATTTTTGATATCTTTTTTAAAGCGTGAAAATAGCGAAAAAACATCGCATTTTAAGAGAAACAGGGTTGAAAAGAAGAAAACAAAATAGGGACAAGTTGATGGAAAATCCAACAAAATATATGAGAAGAATTTTTTAAGGTGATTTGACGGGTATTATTTTGGTATATAACGAAAAATCATATCTTACACTGCAGGAATGCCAAATAGGATGTTTCATTTTGTAAACAGGATACGAATGCACACGAAAGAAAGAAACTGGATTTCATAATATTATTCAAGAATGAAATTTTGTTTATCAGTAAATAAGTATCACATTGAAGAAAATGGGAAAATTAAGAATAGAGGCTAGACATAGATGCTGGGTAGGCTATAAATAATATTTAAAAAAAAAATTATTAAATAGAGAACAAAAAAAAAAAAAAGAAAAGGTTGTAATAAAGCTTATAATCATGCTTTAAATGAAGAATATTTTCCAAGGGCTTCTTGACGTCGATGGAAGATAAATTTCAGTGGAGTCTGAAATATTTTACAGCGAGATGTTCGCAAGAATATGATCCAAAAGGTTAGTCCTAAAGAATTAATTATTTGGATGGTCTATTTCTTGAAATTATTCAGGTATTTTGGAAAGATGCGTAATAGCTTGGTAAATAATATAGCCTTGTTCACATTTAGCTAATTTTTAAGTTACCTACCTATCTATTTATCATCTAGTTGGGTATTATTCGGCCTATGTGTGGTATGTTAGGGGGTGCCATTTCGGTAACCTCCCTACAATCTCTACAAGATTCTTTGATTCAACTTCTTAAACAAAACTATGGACTTTGGAGAACCCACTTACAAAGGACAATGACCACAGAATTACCACTATCCAACCGGATAACCTACCAGGTGTCATTTGACTCGAATTTATACCATGTCTAAACGAAGTTTTTTATGTTCATAAACCATAGGTTTTTTGACTTTCAAGGAATTAACACACTTTATCGAACATTTTTAGTTGAAAATGCAAGAAACACCACTAACTTTAACCCATTGCCTAAGGAAGAAAACTCAACACATGATAATATGTACAATCATGTTTGATATTGAAAAAATACACGTCTGTTTAGACATAATTATAAAAGATGTTATTCAACAAACAACACAAAACAAACTGTGCACAAAGAACTGCATATAAGAGAAATCTTAGTTAAAAAGTATGATGCAAAAGTAAAACAAATTGAGTAGGAGTAGATAAAAACTGGTTATTTAGATATATACATGGAAAGTATGGAGGGAAATATGAATGAGTTTTTAGGCAAATCATTATATAATAGGGAGCTTTGCCCCCTGGCCACTTCTTGGCTCAAACCTCTCTGATGTTGCTTTCTCTCGGTGCTTTGTGCCTTGAGATTCAATGAATCAAAAGTAAACTATGCACTCAGAAAATGTTTATTTATTCAACAAAAAAAAAAAAAAAAAATAAGAATCTAAGAGTCGAAACACATTTCACCCTCTCAGGGGATGAATTTCAAAAAATCCAGAAATTGATTTTTAAGGAATGAATACAATAATATTTTAGTGCAAAAATTTCTTCGATATCTCAACCCATCAAAAAGATATGGAAAAAAAAATGTAAGAATACATTTCACCTCTTTTTGATTACTTGCGGGTGAAATTTCAAAAAATCCTCCCTTAGTGAGCACTTACACTATGATTGTGATATAACTCCAAATTTCAAGTCATTCCGTGCAGTTGTTTTAGGAGGACGGTGATGAGTGAGTGAGGCAGTCAGTCAGTCAATCAGGATTCCATTTGATTAATATAGATATAGAAAAAAAAAAATAGCTGATATCGTACGGATGCGACATATGGTTTGAATTTACTACACCGTTTAAGCCATTCATAAAGTCAATTTCAACTTAACGGATAGTCCCATACTATACCAATCTCACAAGTATGTCATTTCATGTCCAACGATCTTATCAGTATCTCATTTCATGAGCAGTTTTGGATTGAATCAATTGTTGACTCTTTTGGGACCACAAAAAGGGGTAAGAAAAACTTTTTCATGAGTTATCGAGTGATACTTTGTGGGATATAATAAATATGTTTTTTAGGTCACTGAATTAAAATTTGGGAACCATTTATTGTTAGACCCTTTGATACCATAAAAACAGGGTGAACGCTACTTTGTTCATGAATTAGGTATACCTCTAGAGTGACTCAGACCGAAGGAGTTTCCTCTCTATTCAGGATTCAACCAGTTGTTGACCTTTTCGAACAATAATGAGTAGATTATTCAGACGATTATTTCACAAATTATAGCAACATTGTAGAAGATAATTTGTTAATTATATTATCATTTTATATCGAATGATACGTCACAAGAGGAGATATTATTTGGCGCACTGAATTAAAATTTCAAGTTCAGTTTCGGATTTAATCTGTTCGATAATTTTGTATCCACCTTAAAACCGTGGATGAAATAATAATCACTTTTTTCCGGTTTTTTAAAGTTTTGTGTCTCAATTTACTAGGAAAAAAGGCCGACTAACCTATTTTAAATTGAATTTTTATCTTTCAACCAAGAACAGTTTATCGAAATCTTAGAGGTATGCAAATAATATTAACCAAAGAAAAGAATAATATGAATTTTTCTAATTAATTATAATAGTATATTACCCACGATGGTTTAAAAGTGATCATTTACATGGCAAAAGCATGTTTGCAAAACCAGCGCAGCAAGTGAACAATTCCCGGGTCGTGTAAAGTCACTTTTGCACTTTATTGTGGAAGATATTTTTCATAATTAATGATCAGAAAGTATAATGATTTTCGCATTTAAAATAAACGAAAATATCCTCAATACTTGGTTCTTATCATTGATTCCTTTAATATTATAAGCTTAACTGTTTGCTATTCAGAGGTGAAATTTGGCTGACCGGACCATTTTACCCTGTCAGTTGTCCATTATCGGAGGGTCCATTATTAGGAAGCATCTAATGCCTTAATTTACATATGTTTTTGCCAAGATTAAACACATTTGTCCGTAAGGGGAACTGTCCGCTAATGAGTGGTTTCCATTAGAGGAGGTTTACTATTATTATTTCCGTATGGGTTTCATTATGTT